>CAJUYG010003881.1:0-18928 GCA_910591675.1 Galerucella calmariensis | reverse complement strand
ATCTATTTTTGGGCACCTGATTATTAAATAATCACAATAAACTCATAAATATATAACCCCCCTACAATTGGCGACCAACGTGCTGCTGTTAATAAAGAAGTCACCGGTTATAAAGTGAATCAAGTTTTAGTAATTACACAGTTGTGGACACTGGATGCCGTCAGTTCCCAAACTTGTAAATATCAAGCAGTTTAGTGCAGTTAGTTGTGTTTATAAATTTGAATAGTTGAGTGGACACTGTTATTGTCAGTTGCTCGTATGCTCTTACATTCCGGAAGAAATACCGCCACATCAACTACAATGCCTGACACCGAAAATCAAATTCAACAGGTAGTAATGACACCTGAAATGTTACAGGACCTTATTGCAGGTATGAGATTAGCAGGTTTAAACCACAATCAACGTAACAACTGTAAGTAATAACTCTAATTTCTCTGCATGGAAACATAAAGGACCCCGCGCTTTTCTTGTGACAAAGTGGCGTTCCGTCAAATGCTATAAATTTTGGATATGATGTTGTACTCGACATCTTGACCAAAAGTGTCCATGGGACCAAATCAATCCTATGACTAGTTTCCGATATCAGGGTATTAAAGTTGAAAAATCCTTGTTTTTCGTGACAACATAATTTTATTATTAACAAATAAATATGCATTTTTTTTGATAGTACAATGAATATGTTCTAGTTTATCGTAAACTTACACATAAATAGTTCAACATATTATAAAGAGTGGGACTCAATTATACAAGGACGAATTTTTGGAATTCCAAGACATATTTTATATTGAATGAAAACAAGGTCAGGAATAAAAAGTTACTTCATATTCAATGTTCTGGCATCAAATATACTAGTTCTAGAGATATTCCATTCAGGGTGATTCTTAATGCAGCCTGAAATTAGTTTTTTTCTGTATGAAATAAATAAGTTACACCATGTATTTTAAAATTAGTTTTGATGTTTAAAACGTATTGGTTACCTATATATTAGTACTCTCCTTAAAATACGGGGTGATTTGCACATATATCTTGTTATTAAACCGACAAAAATTAGAGAAAATACACTTTTTCTGAATCACCCTGTATTTTATAATTAGATCCGTCAAATTGTTTGATTTATTTTGTTTTGTAATAAGCTTAAAATGGTAAATTAGCTGAATAGATTTCATAATCTTACTGCGACCAGTTTTTCAGAAAAAGGTCCTAAGGGTGGAAGAGGTATCGATTAAAGTTAACTTTATTTTAAAACTTTATTTAAAAACCAGGTTTTCATGATTTGATAATGGCTCTGTTCTGTCGGTTCTGTTATCAATTTGGCATTTATAACCTTAATTAATTATATTGTGAATATTTTGATTGCTTTTACTTTGTTTTCTTTTAACTTTGCAATGTTAACAAACGATATCCAAGATATTTTTGAGGAACTTTCAACCGACGATGAAGAAGATGCTATGAATATTGTTGAAGGCCCTCGGCGACAAAGGATATTTAGGAATCGGCTGGACCATTTCACTTTGTGGAATGAAACAGAACTACACTAATGATAGAAGAGATTCAATTTCCTCATTGGAAAAGTTTATGGCTCGTCCACTCAGACAGGAACAAATAAAATAAAAATTCGACACTGGGAACGAAATAACAAATACACGGGACAGACATATCGAAACAAGACCATAAAGCTAAAGTCAAAATGCCAAAACTGTAGGCCATAGAGGATATTTCTCTATGCTGCAGGCTATTCTTCTTTCTATTTTTCTCATTTTTTTCAAATGAAACTTTTATTATTATTAATTTACTGTAGTACATGCCTACAGGATGATGAAATACTTTCAATTTATTCATCTTTTTATCAATGGTTCGGTACACTTCGATATGTATCCATAAATAAAAATGTGATTATAATTTCGTCCACTATCCCTATTCTGCTGAGTACTCTACCCTCGGGACCCTGTTTCTGAAAAACTGGTCATAGTAAAATTATGAAATCTTTTCAGCTCATTTACTATTTTAAGCTTATCACAAAACAAAATAAATTAAACATTTTGACGGATCTAATTATAAAATACAGGGTGATTCAGAAAAAGTGTATTATCTCTAATTTTTGTCGGTTTAATAACAAGATGTATGTGCAAATCACCCAGTATTATAAGAAAATTACTAATATCTAGGTAATCAATACGTTTAAAACATCAAAAACTACTTTTTGAAATACATGGTGTAACTTATTTCTTTCATATAGAAAAAAACTAATTTCGGGTTGCATTAAGAATCACCTTGTATGGAATATTATAGAACTAGTATATTTGATGATATAGAGTAGCTTTTTATTTCTGACCTTGTTTTCATTCAATATAAGAATTTCTTAGAATTCCATAAATTCGTCCTTGTATAATTGAGTCCAGCCCTGGATAGTTTAACTTTTTGAACTATTTATGTGTAAGTTTACGATGAACTAGAACATATCAATGCTTAATTAATGTACTATCAATTAAAAATGCATATTTATTTGTTAATAATAAAATTACGTGGTCACGAAAAATAAGGATTTTTCAACTTTAATACCCTGTATATCGGGAACTAGTCATAGGATTGAATTGGTCCCATGGACACTTTTGATCAAGAGGTCGAGTAAAACATCATATCCAAAATTTATAACATTTGACGGAACGCCACTTTGTCATAAGAAAAGCGCGGGGTCCTTTTACGGCAATAAAAACGAGGATATTGAAGCCTTTATATTTCGGTGTATAAGGAATGTCTCAATATCTCAGATGAGCATGCACGAAAGGGCCTATGCTCCTTCACGATACTGCAGCAACATGGTGGCAGGGAATCAAGGCATCGGTAAATACGTTCGACGAAGCTTTGGACTGCTTAAGACATGCTTACGGTTACCCGAAGCCCGCATATCAAATTTATCGAGAACTATTTTGGCGCGAACAAGGTAACGAAAAAACTGACATTTTAATAAGCAAGGCGCGCGCGCTGTTGTCACGTTTATCAGGAAATTCCGCAATTTCCGAACATGTACAATTAGATTTAGTTTACGGTTTATTAAACGCTCGTATTAGAGAAAAACTAGCTCGTGATAAAATTCCAACATCCAAAAGAACTAATTGAAAACGCCCGTATCATAGAACAATATCTTTCGGAAACAACTCAGAGAGGTGATCAGCGAACTAGTCAAAATGTAGTTAATGTAAAATCTGAAACCGATCATTTAAATGCAAATCATAATGTGAACAATAAAAAAAACAGAATTCAATGTATATTTTTGTAAAGATGAATGTCGCAAGTATGCTGCACACAGGAATAATAGTGTTGATGTCACCGTTCTACGGGACTGCGGAGTTGCCAGTTCGGCTGATGATTCTGAGATCTGCTATGGCTGTAAAACTCCAGGTTATGTCAAATCCAATTTTCCCAAATATAAATCGGTCGAAATTGCTCAGGTTAGCGTATCTAGCGAGTTCCTCTACAGATCGCTAAGCAATGTCGACGGTCAAGCCGCTACGTCACCTATGCGTCCAGCTCATCATGGATTTCCATTCCTGTATTCTGGTGCTCAGTCCAGCATAGCCGGAGCTATGCTTGGAGATATTTTACTAAAAGAAAATACTCCTTATACGACCAAGTCTATGATCATGATATTGGCAGATGGCAAAGCGAGCATTGTCAATGCCCTATTTTTCCAGGTTAAAATTGTGCTAGAACATCGGGAACATCCACTTACTCTAATTGCCGTCCCTGAACACGATCAAAGTAGAACACTATTTGCCGTCCCTGAACACGATCAAAGTAGAACACTATTAAGTCCCGATTTTCTCAAGGCAGCTAATATAATCTTAGACATCCCACGCGATTGCTGATATTACGGCGAATCCCCTGAAGTTCGGTACTCTTTTGCTCCTGAACCGACCGAACTATTGCCGCTAGCTTTAATACTATTCATCTAGCCCGAATCGAATTGAGAGAAAATGAAGGTGTCAACCTCCCGCCGTTAGACAAATCCCTCTTGAATAAGCTTCTCGACCAAAACCGTGATGTATTTTGCCCCAATAAAGATCCGACTCCTTTCGCTCAACACACTGTGGTTCTGACTGACAGTAATCCCATATCAGTTGCTCCGTATCGCATGTCAGCGGTCAAGAAAGAAAAACTGAAGAAAGAAATTGATGAACTCCTTGAGGACGGTGCAATCGAAGAATGCGAGTCGCCTCACTCCGCGCCGGTTATCTTAGTACCCAAGAAAGATAACAGTGTCAGATTGACAGTCGATTACCGCAAGCTAAATGCGATTACCCGAGCAGACAAATACCCTCTTCCAGAATGGATGATTTGATGTACGCCACTAAGGAAACAAAATTCATGTCAACCCTGGACTTAAAATCAGGTTATCACCAAATCTCGGTACATCCCGATGACAGAGACAAGACAGCGTTTACATGTCCCTTTGGTACCTTTAGGTACACTCGCATGCCTTTTGGAATGAGGAAGATTTTGCGCAGGTTTTCGCTCGTCTAAAGATCCTCAAATTACACTTGAATCGTGCCAAGTGCACCTTCTGTTACGACTCGGTCCTTTATCTTGGCCACATTATCACTCCGTCTGGAATCAAACCGGATCCTAATAAAGTTTCATCTATCATGAATAGACCGGCGCCCAAAAACGTCAAGCAACTGACCTCATTTCTTCAAACTTGCTCATGGCTCAGACGATTCATTGAAAATTTTGCCGAAATAAGCAAGCCTCTGTCCAACCTCCTCAAAAAGAATACTAAATGGAGTTGGGGACATGTTCAATCTCAGGCCTTAGACCGGCTAAAGGCACTTCTGTGTTCAAGTCCCGTCCTTCGACAGGTCGACCCTGGTCTTCCCTTTCTTCTTCGTACTGACGCGAGCTCGTATGCGCTCGGAGCATGTTTGCTTCAGGGGGAGAATCCCGAGGAAAGAAATATCGAGTATGCGAGTCGACTACTCACTCTTTCAAAACAAAACTATTGCACTACTGAGTTAGAAGCATTAGCGGTTGTCTGGACACTAAAAAAGTTCCGTGGTTATATTGAAGGATCCCCTATAGTGGTTCAAAGTGACCACCAGTCCCTACGACACTTGATGTCACTAAAGTCCCCCTCACGTCGTTTAGCTCGATGGGCCTTGTCCCTTCAAACGTATTACCTCCGAATTGACTATACTCCCGGCAAGCTGAACGTCGTTGCTGACATGTTATCACGTCCCCCTATCGAAGAGCTTGAAACTCAATAAAACAAGAAAACAACAACTAGCCAACCCTGATTTGCAGAAAATCATTGAGTCATTTGAAAATCCTGACCACTGACTATAAACGCTGGTCCGAGCGCGGATACCTCATGATTCAAGGTGTCCTATTTAGGTATACCCCGGACATGGATTCCGAAGAAGCACAGCAAGTGGTTCCCAAGTTCCAGATTACCAAGATTCTAGCTGAGTACCACGACTCTGCTCTATCTGGACACTATGGCCACCATAGTTAGTCGGTACTACTGGGTTGGTAAGCGTAAGATAGTAGCAGAATACATTGCCAAATGCGTAGTTTGTCAGCGATACAAAGCGACGAACCTAAAACCAGCTGGTCTCCTCCAAACCGCGGCCCAAGCCCAACGCTTCGAAATTCTCGCGATCGATTTGTTCGGACCACTTCCAGGAACCCCTGATGGATATAAGCGGATTTTTGTTATAGAAATACTTGAAGTCGATGGTTGGAAATATTTATCCTTAAATCTGCCACCGCCGAGAACTGTGCACGATGTTTAGTTGATGAGGTTATCCTCCGCTTTGGCTTACCTTGGCAAGTCATCAGCGACAACGTAGGTACTCAATTTGTTAGTTGTGTAATACAACAAGATGCCCATTGCCTTGGTTTCAAACAATCGCTTATCCCCGTATATTGGCCCGCTGCAAATCCACTAGAACGTAAAAATCGCGATCTGAAACCACAGTTAGCCATTTTGACTGGTGCTGACCACACCTCATGAGAAGACAGTATCCCAGCGGTTAGAATTGCCATGAACTCTGTTCGATCCCATTCTACCGGATATAGTGCCGCATATCTCACCTCCGGACGCGAGTTACGCACCCTGGACGATGTACGAAGAGACTTCCGTGCCATCGTAGTTAACGATAATTTCATCCCGGAGATAATCCCCTACCTATAAACTCTCAGTGAGACACTTTACCTAGCCCGGGAAAACAGTGAGGTACAGCAAGACAGACATAAAGTGTTCGCTGATAAAGCACGACGCGACTCCCCAACTCTTAAAGTGGATGACAAAGTTCTCGTGGACGTGCATGCCGGAAGATCATTCACCTCGAAGTTCGCCCCCCGAAGAGACGGTTCCTATGTGGTCATAAAGAGTGTTACCCCTACCACCTATGAAATAGCATCCCTACTGGACCCCGATCTCCCATTAGGGAAGTACCACGTATCAGCGTTGACCCCGTATCAATCATTAGATCCCGCTATAATAATAACCGAATCACGTAGTGTATAATTTTTTGTCAATTGTGGCAAATTTTTAATTATTTTATCAAAATGCTGCACATTTGCATTTTTAACACGATGTCTCATCAGTTGACCCAAATTATAACCAAATTGATCACATAAAATTAGAATATTGTGACTTATATTCTATTACTGTATTCTTATTATCCTGAATGGGATCCTTATTATTTATTTTTCCGGTTTTCTTGGGTATTGGTAGATTATAGTTTGAGGCTTTTGGTGTAACAAAAATTTTTGGTTTTAGTTCCAATCTTAATTTGTGTAATTCATTGATGAAACTATTATTTTCCTGTTCCAAAATTTTTATGGACTCTATCATTTGTCGACTAATCTTATCCAGCTCCTTAATTCTATTTTCCAATTCTAGCATCAATTTATTTTTATTTTCCAATTCATCCTGACGTAGTTTTAAATTGGCTTGCAATTCTATAATTGCTTCCCTTAAATTCACTATTGCAACCCTCTGGTCTGTGGCTAATAGACTATGTCTGAGGCCATTCTCCACCACACACACACAACCCTCTGGTCCTTTAAATTCTGTGCATCCCTGGTTTCAATCTCAAAAACTTAATCTTCAAAGTCCTGTGTCTTTTTATGTAATTTCTTTATGTAGTTGTCCTTATCACAAAGTGTATTGTTAAGCTCCTTGATTATTAATTGCAGTTCTTCGGTTTTTTCTTGGTTTTCATAATCTTTTTTCTCTAAATCCAAATCCCTTTCATTGATAGTATATTTCCTCATGCAAATAATCTTTTTTTTGTGGAAGTATTTTTGTCAGTCTGTTTGCAATTATCAGTAGTAATACTCTTAGGGTCTTGATAATACCGAGATAATTTCGTAATAGAAAATGCTGAAAGCGTGTTGCTCGATAATAGCCCAAGGCCGCAGTCCGAGGGCTATTATCTTTGAGCCACACGCTTGAAGGATTCCCCACGACAAAATTTTGAGCACCTATTTGTCAAGACCCGAGGAGTATTCGATAAGATAATTTTGTAATTGTTAGTTGTAAGTTCAGTACTTAGGTGATACTTATCAATTATCATCCATCACAGGTTTCTCTCGTTGTCGGAGAAACAGATAAATTTTTTTTCCTGGAAAGGGGGAGTTGTTACGGTTCACCCTGGAATATAAGCAATACATTAGATATATAGTCAATAAACAGCTGTGGCTTGGATGCATATATGATTTAATTGTTACCTTAATGTAATAATATCATATTAGAAACTATTTACATTAGGAATGGGTTCATTATTGTTGACACTGGATTACTTGGTCTTATGTTAACCTTGGATCTTTAAGTCTTTGACATAAGCCAAAGGTGTCTTGATATTTCAAGTATTCAGATAACCATTGACCTTGACCCCTTGGCCAAAAGGCACAAGACCTCTGTCGACCTTTCAAGGCCGTGGAGAGAGGGCATTGACTTTTGACCTCCATTTTGTTTTGTTTATTTCCTGTGTGCACATGGTTGGTTAACTTTTGCATACTGCGGCTTTTGTAAACCAGGAAAACTAACAATAATCAGGATTTTCTTGTACAATCCAGTTGTAAGGATTCATAAATTCATGGATATAGCTCCTGATTAAATAAAAACTCACCTGAAGGTCACATGCCATCTAGGGTAAGTGATACCTCTTTTCATGAGACTGGCGAAATTACCAGCAGTGTCTTAGAACACTCCTTACCATAGTGGTGAGAGTGGTGTGAGTTCGAGTTCGGAAGTTGCAGTTTGATTATCATTCCAATATATATTATGGTACATATTTTTTAGCCGATTTAGGGACATCTGAACGTCTCTACTTAGTATATAACATATAATTTTTCTAATCCTCAATAAAATGAGTAATCTTTTAATGCCTAAAATATATATTAAGTTGTAGTTAAAGTAATGTAAATAGTTAGTGACAATTCAAACTAGGTAATAGATAACAATAATTTAGTTAAACTTTATATTTACCAGGAAGTCCATTTAATCCCTGAAGTATACTTTGGCGGAAACTTTCTCTAAATTCTCAGTATGAATTAAGCTGTATTTCAGACACGAAATAAAACTTATGAAAAACATTTCACATCACTACTTAGTACCTACTTGTTGTAAAAAGGCAAGCCAAGCGCTGTCATTATTCTTTATCGAAAATATATAATTTTAACGCCTACCGAGTAGTTCGTTTGTCCTCCCAACCATAGAACAAGTAACCACAGACTATCACAGTATATTTTACCCACCCCCAACTAAAATTTTAAGTCGCAAAACCGTAAAACTGACTATCTAGTTAACCTTCAAGTCATTTTTACTAGTCGTTGTTACGTTCTAAATACGTCGTTAACACGTAACCACTACCAAAATGGGGAACACATTTGTGGTAACTACAACGTCGTGAAAACGTTGCAGTGACGGACACAAAGACGTAATAATACCGTTTCAACGACGTCATGATAACGTAATAAAGTAGTTATTCTGACAACATGTTTTCTATCCTCCTCGGCGATACGTGGAACAACATTTTATTTCTTTATCTTTTATAGTTTTGATATAAACTCCCAAACTATGGTGGCTTGCTCTACATAATCACAATAATATAATATTGGTAAATAATACAAAGTAAAACACGCTCAATTCAGAGGTCCCTAGCTTCGAAAACATAAACCGGGCATACTTTACTGATAATATGGCTACTTTTAGCTCTTAATTTATCATTCGCCCCCAAAATAATCAGTTTTTCTATGAAAATGTTAAGAGTAATGCGGTCTAGAAATTAATTTCAAATCGATAAAATGTATAAAAGGCTTTTTTTACATTAAATTTAGTCATAAAAATGATATATCAACAATGTTCTGAGCTTAAAACTAGGTCGAAGTATAATTTCGACAATCATTTTGAATTACACAAAATTGAAAGTGATAATCATTATGGCGTCCAAAATAATAACGACCCTTAAGTTTAATTCACTTCATGGTTAATTTATTCGGTAATTGTGACTTTGTAGTTCTTTTGAATATGTCTCATTCAGGTAAAAAAACCAAAAAGTAATTTTTGAAGTAAAGAATTCCAACAAAATACCAATAATCTGACCAAAAAGTCACAAACCTAAACTGTTGAAACATTTACGTCATAAACACAAGCATTGGCAACTTAACAGTGAATCGGCTGTAAAGTAAAATTGGAAACGTAATTATAACCACAGCAATTTTACTTATAAGTGAAAATAACTTATAGGTAATATTTACGTGCAACTAATGGTGATTATTACCGCCAAAATTTTACTTATGAGTAAAAATAATGTATAAGTGATTCTAAGAGGAATGTTTTCGTAAAAATAACTTTAATTGTTACTGTTACGTTATAGGTAATACTCTAATTAAATCATTCGTATTATTGACCTTATAAATTCACTCTATTGTATGTTCTTACGATAAAGGTATTATTTTCGTGAAAAACACGGAATTATTACCAAGGATAGGTTATAGTTCCTAGGACTAGAGTATTTATGACTTAAATTGAGAAGTCGGGAATATCGCCCAGCACCTTACTATTTTTTGTAGGGTATAGTTGCCCGATTTCCACCCTCCTTTAACCCTGCTGGAAAAAAAAAGCCCTAACACTATTAATTGACCTATCTGCATCACCAAGAATTGTCCCTGTTTGTTCTGGAGAGTTCTGCATGATCTACATGAAAGCGATCACTTTCCTATTGTAAAATCCACGGATATTCCAAGAAGTAGACTACTTATAATATAATTATATAATGTTCTTCAAGAGGTTGACAAGCTCACTCGTAGCTCACGCAGAGCAGCTGCAATAGCAATTCCAATTAGAACGCAGTTACCCGATAGGTGAAATCCGCTAGTGAAGGATGTCATACTGGCTAAGAAGAAGGCCTTTAATAGACTTAATAGATACCCATCACTGGAAAATCTCATCCTATTCAAGAAAGCAAGAGCAGCAGCTCGCCGTATTGTTGTACAGAGTAGGCGATCATCTTGGAGTACAACTACATCAGAGGTATGGCGAAAAGTCGAGGCAGTTGCTGGAAGTCGATTTTCACCACCACTCAAATATCTGCGGACAGAAATTGGCGACATATCCGATTGTCCACAGATAATCTCAGAATGCATGGCAAGCCATTACTGTGCTGCAAGCAGCAATCAGAATTACGAACAAGAATTTTTATTGTCCAAAAACCATCAAGAACCACTCTCAACTTTTCCTCACGTGAACATCTTTAATTATAAATTATAACTCACCCTTTACTTTAATCGAATTTGAATAATATATACTTTTTCTTGCTCTAAGAAATCATCCCCAGGACCTGATTCAATGTGCTATGAAATGATTAATCGTCTACCATCTGATTTCAAAGCAGCACTACTCAATTTATACAATAAAATAGGGCAGTCAAATATCTACCCGCTCCAGTGGAAAGAGGCGATAATTGTCCACATTTTGGAAGAAGAAAGGTGTAACGTTGTTACTATTTTTCCAATATCCTGTACTATATATTTCAGTTTTTTTTTATTATTACCAAGATTACCCTCTTTCGTATCTAGTTGTTAAATTGGGGTATTAATAATTATTTTGGTATATGTTTATTAGTTTTAAAACATCTGGTATAATGTACCTGTATGATTTACGATACCGTTAGCGCAAATCAGTCCGCGCATTTCTTGAAATTTTTAAGTAGGAAACCTCCTGAGTGGGGTCGAGAGAAAAATTGATAAATTGGGGCTTTTGCTTTGCTGCTGGTCTCTCTTGCAACCACTTGCAACTTCCAACCATTCTAGTACCAGCTGCTGAGTTATCCGACCGACCGTTTCCGGACACTGATTTTCGTGTACGAGGTATAATTATGTTGTAAATAATTTTTTCCGTTATAAATTCATACACACCTGACTTCTTTTAATTTAACATTGTCATTGATAGAATCTATTTTTGCTTATTGCTTGCTTAATTGTAGTAAAAGTTTTCTGTTCAAGAGAGTATGGGTAACCGAAGATAGTCCATAAATTACCTTTGATTAGATTAAACCTGTACACAAATATTATGAAACGCTTTGTTAGACCCCGCTAGTACCTGAATAACGCTTTCTTTGTGTATTTACCATCTGACCGCTAGTTAAGTTTCACGATTTTCACCTGCATCTAGACATACTAGTAAAGCCTTGCACCTCAGCTTGTGCGTGTCTTGTAAAACGAATTAAACTAATTTTTTTTTGCTTGGTGTAGTGCTTTTGGGTTTGAGTAATAACGTAGTTAGTGATTGTAAATACTGTTTTGATTTTAATACCCATTTAGTTATTTTAAAATATAGCTTCTTGGTTCGTCTCTTTAAAATAAAGTATTCCGAAGTAGAAATAAAATTTATAATTTTTCAAGCAACTGGTAGTTTCATTGTTCGATAGTGGTGAACAATTATTAAAGCCTGTTTCCCACTGCGTGCTACGTCGAAGTCAAGAACAACAGACCCCTGGAATTACTTAACCTCCATCTGTTGCTACCCTGGTAACTCTAGACGCTGCATTTTCAAGAGTTCGGTGGAGTAAACCATCCCAAAAATCTGGCGCCCGAGGAAATCTAGTAGATACTGAACCCGTGGGTGTCATGGTGACGTCCGTAATCATAGTAAAGAGAGAAAGTACGCCACAAAGGGATCCTTTAACTCTCTTCAATTATAGGCCCATAAGTCTCATATGCAGCATGGGAGAAATATTGAGATAAATGGTGAGCAATAGACTAATCTGGTTGACTGAACCACAGGGATTTTTAGATGACCACCAGGCAGGATTTCGAAAGAATCAGAACAACTCGTATATCTCGATCATACTATACAAGAATCTTTCAGAAAACGCGAACATACTGTCGCTGTATTTTTCGACCTTGAGAAGGCCTACGATATGACATGGAGTTTGTTACTTTTTTTTATTCCACAAACCGTTAATACATATATATAAATAATTTGGTAAATTTACAATTTCCAATAAAACTTTTATGACAGTCATCATCAGGAATGACCCTTTATTTGGTCCTCTTCTCACTTGGGTTCTGGTTCTTAACTTGCTGCCGATTCTGAATTTTCGCGATCGCCGAATTTTGCTATTGAAAGTTCAACAAATGTTTATCATTACTTTGAAAAAAAAAAATGTATATAAATTTACGTATTATTAGTTGATTTTGTATTTGTTTTACCATACCTTATTAATGTGTGGCGGACATTGCAGTACTTTAATTTTAACGGCAGGAAATCTCGAATGGGGTCACCTATTGGTATAGTACCAAACGCAGGCCGTACTAGTTCACGTCGAGATCTGTATTTTTCGTTGGATTTCTATAATGGGTGGCACTCTAGGTTTCTTGCTACTTAGCTATTGAGTAGATAAGATTACAGTAGGATTCTTTATATGGGAAAAATTTTAGTTTCCACTAGGTATGCTAATCAGAAGCGCCCTAGTTGGAGGACGATGTTTTTTTTGGTTGTGGGAGTTGGTGTTGTGAAGAAATGTGGTGGTCAGAATTTTGATTTTAAATAGTCACCCATAATAGGGGATATATCTGCACCGCATATTATTAAAATCCATATGGTCCGGTGTTAGTAGAGATTGTTATTTGATGTTATACATGGATTTTTAGCCTCTACTGAGGGATTTTTGTTCTTCAACCTATCCGCCATTGCAAAAGTTGTGGTTCCTGTTTAATCGGTATGTACTTTAGGTTCTTCTTGTTATTGATTTTTTCCTTGATTTATTTTGTTGACAAATCTAGTAATTTAAAATAATTTATTACGATAGATTCTGAAAGTAACGAAAATTTGGCAAAGACACAGTTGGAGATTCTGGATGTTCTCGTGATGTTCTAGGCATTCAATATTGTGGTCTTTTATTTCCAACGGAGTTAAACCCCTTAAGAAGGGTGAGTTCTTTATTATTTTATTTAGGGAATATGATTTGTAAATTTATTTTTAGAAACTAATGCTCTTAATGAAATTTCTTTGGTCATTAAGCTTATCACATTGCAATATTTAACTTAATTTTATTGATAAAATCTAATTTTTCCAATTTAATATTAAATTTCAGTCTATGAGATTGAAAATTTCAATGAAAATAAATGTCATTTAAAAAAAACTTTAATAGGTTTTCTATTATATTTCCAATAAAATTAATTTTGCTTAGAGCGAATCAATAGTTATAGGTGTTTCCATTGTTTAGGTTTTTTTTTATGGGACTAGTTTTACCTTGGACTTTTTTTTATGAAGGACTGGTTCTTATGGTGAACTGAATCGAAGTTTAATTTTGGCTGATTTCCAACAAGTTTGGCAGCATACATGTCCCGTTGATGGGGGCAACTTGAGTCACCTATTTGAAACTTTGATTCCGGGGTAACTTACCTCTGTTCATAACTTTCAGAGTAAGAGTGGGCGACACTTTGTTCTTGCTCAAACCCCTTGAAAATGGAATTTCGCAAGGCTCCACTTTAAGTGTTACGCTCTTCGCTATCGCAGACAACCACATAGCTACCTTGGTGTGGATGATCTGACGATAGTTGCTTCTGCACCTACCATTAGATTCGCTACCCGTATGCTACAACGATCGATAGACAGATTGTCCAAAATGCTAGAGTAGTGGGATGTAAGTTTTTAAGAGAAAAAACGAGATGTGTTTACTTCTGCAGACCACGTAGGCCTCACTATGATCCTAAGTTTTACATTAATAACACATTAATTGAATGCAAAGAATCTATTAAATTCCTCGGAATCATTTTTGATTCAAAACTAACTTGGCGCAAACATGTAGAAAATTTGGTAGTGCGGTGTAAACAGTCGATGAATATAATAAAATGCCTTGCCAATAGTGGCTGGGAGCTGATGCAGACACCTTACTGAATGTTTACCGGTCTTTTGTACTTGCTAAGATAGACTACGGGTCAATAGTTCATTCATCGGCACGAAAATCAACGCTGATTTATTGGATCCCATACATCATGCAGGTATGAGGTACTCAATGGGTGCTTTTCGTACAACACCCACTGTGACTATTTGTAGTGAGACAGGATTCCCACCTTTACGGTTACACCGCCAGAAATTACTAGGAAATTACATCTCCAGAATACGAGCACAACCCAACTATCGAAATATTTCGATTTTGTTAGAAGAACACGGTGGATATGCTGGTTGCTGGTAGACCAACTATTACAAGACCAGTAGGAATCAGAGCACGTGAAACTCTGCCACCCCTGGAATTGCATAACTTGACTATTCTATCATTGAATAACTTGGAAGTTCATCCATGGCAGCTGCCTTAAATTTCTATATGCTCAGATCTGACTCTCTTCCCTAAGAATTGCACTGCCCCATTAGTGTACCGACAGCGTTTTTGGAAATCTCACACGAGTTTCATAGGTTATCAATTTCATACAGAGACGAATCTAAAATATCAGCCGGTACAGGCAGTGATATATCCGTTGGTAATCAAACGTTCTCTTTGTCCCTGTCACCTTACGCATCCATATTTACAGCTGAAATTTATGCTATATTGCAGGCACTCCAGTTTTGCAGTATCGCTAGACAAAATCAAGAAACCATGATCGTCTGTGACTCTCTCAGTGTCCTTGATTCAATTTCAAACCCATTTTCATATGATCCATTAGTCAAGATAATTTTATTTTCCATACATCACCTCCATAATATTGGTAGATATGTTAAATTTATTTGGGCACAAAGCCATGTCGGAATAAAAGGCAATGAAAACGCGGATACAGCAGCTCGTGATGCTGCTAAGAAAAAGACAGTTGACGTTACAGTTTTGAGGGCAGATGACATGAGAGGGCAATATAAATCTTTATAGAAAAGAATGTGGCAACAAGAATGGAATCTAGTGAACAACAGCCTAAAGTCAATAAAACCCTCTGGTGGGTCTTGGCGACCTCCAGAAGCACTGCCAAGAGCTGAGAGAGTGAATATTCACAGATAAAGATTCGTGCATACAGCATTAACGCACGCGTTTTTCCTAGGAAGACAAGACCCCCCGGTCTGTCTCCATTGTGGAGAATTAACCACAGTGTCACATATTATATGTGAGTGTCCAGGATATGGAAATATGCGGCAGATTTTTAACATATCTGATATTCTCGAAGAAGTTAGAAAATCGAATAGTAATAATGAAATTTCGGCGTATCGTTGAACTTAGACAGGAGTATTTGCGCAAAATAAAAGGGTACCGTGATTGAAATAGAACTATAATTTATTTAGACGAAACTTGGTTTGATAGGCATGATGTTGTCAAGTATGGTTGGGTTGACGAGACACAAAAAACTGGTCTTTAGATACTCCTTGTTCGAGAGGAAAACGCGTTATAATTTTTCATGCCGGAAGTAAAGATGGTTTTGTATCTAATGCGTCTGGCTAAATGAGCATTATTTACAGCAAATTGTATTACAAATTTTATGCAGGTTGATTTTAATCCACTAAGTATATTAATTTGAATTTCATTTGAAAAGCATCATTTCACAATATTCGAATTTATAAAAAAATTTTATGCACGCCATTTAGGCGGCTTTTTCCTTCAAAGGGATTAAAAATATGAGTCATCACAAGTGCCATTCGCACCGATTATCCTAAAAAGTCATACTTAACTAAGTGACATTTATAATTTAAGTGGAATTTCGTTCGCGCTGTACCTCCCTTTCCCTTAACCAAGTGGAGGTTCCATTTGACAACGCCTCAATTTTGAAATCTTTTTTTGAAAAAGAAGATTTTGTCAGGAACTGTTTGATCCAGTTTGATCTATGCGTTTAATATTAGTTGGTGTCATCTATGGTGTCATCTTTGGTTTTGACGTTTTGATAAGTATTTTTTCTTCCGAGTCATTTTAGTACCTAGTTTAAATATGAGCGGAGAAAAACGATCTCGTGAAATAAATTTCACAACACGTGAAAAATCATTATTATTAGATATTATTAGCAAGTATATAAATGTCATAGAAAATAGACAATTTCATTTTCTCATCCAAGAAAATTGAGAGCAGTTTCCTTCGTCATTCTAAATATGAGAAAAAACGTCTAAGGATCGAATGTATTAAAATAATGTTTTCTTGTATATAACTGTCTGGATATGCCGTATTCAATCATATCAATCATATCTAAATCGTCATCATCTTCTAACATTTCCATTCCGATCAGACAAATTACAAATACAAAGATCTACCAAAGCATAATTTACTCAAATCTAAACTGTCATAAATCAACTTCAAAAATAGTATTTCGAGGTTAAGTGGAACTTTAAGCCGTGGATATTCCGAGCTTAGTTAAGGCATCATTAACGTCGCGTTAAGGGTGCCTTTAAATACGGTGCGAACGACTAAGTGACACTTAGTGGATTTGAGTGACACTTTTAACGTTTAAGTGTAACCGGTGCGAATGGCCCTTATACACACATAACTGCAAATATATATCTATACAAAACTAAACAACTTTCTTTTTTTCATATTTATTCAAAATGAATTGATGCTAATGTCGTTATTCTTGGGCATCCTGTGAACAATTATTGAATTTTGACGCAATTTTTTAACGAGTAAAAATAAAATGTATCATCCCTTTTTTAAAGAGAATTTCTACGCTTCTGATAAAACCACAAAAGTGTGAGGTGAGATAAGCTTGTCAAAAAGTCTCAATAATGATAATCTCTATAGTTCTTAATCACATCATCTGTAGGAGACGCAAGAGGATTATCTTGAGTTCAACCAAAAATTATTTCATTTTTCGTACTTCAGAACAAACTAAATATACCATAGATTAGATGTGTATCGTGAAAATTTTCAATTTTTCAACCCGTTTCTAGTTTAATTCGATGAAACAGAATCGTTGTCCTTGGAGTAGTGGGGGAGTAGAGGGGAGAAGTTCCTTATCGCTTTTGTTTGTTTATAAAACTTTGAATTAATTTAAAACAATGCTCAATCACAGTTAAAAGCATTCAGTCTCCACACTGCTCCTAGACTCGCCGGATGTCATCCAGGGTAGGGGTAGTATATCCACCTACGTCTCTGTTTATAAGCGTTTTATGTGTAGTTTAGTTCAGTTTTGAGCGCCAGCAGAAGAGCAACAGGTAGTTTATTACTTGTAACGTTCAGTACTCTTGTAGATTTAAAGACGACATCAAATGACGTGCAATTTTTCAACTTTCAACAATTTGTGAATTTAAGTGGAACTGATTTGAATTGAAACACTGATGAACAGTTAGATTTCTTATTGAATAATGCATTTTGGATGGTTCGCCAGTGTTCTTGTTCATCATCCAGTTGTAGTATTATCAGCTGTTGTAATATTTTCAGGAACTTGCATTATCATACCACTAACTTTAAAATCAGTTGTTACTCTACCAACTTTCAGTGATCCTCAGCTGGTAAGTATTTTTTTGGTTATTTTAGTTTTCAACAACTTTTAACAATGAGCTTTTTTGTGAAATAACTATGTCAGGTATGCAGCCAGTTAATAGTTATTTACGTAATTAGTGGGATATGGACATTATTATAAAGTACGCATGTAATGCGTTAATAATTCCTATCACACGTGCTACGTACAAAATTTTATCTACAACGGTTCATTAGTACCTATATTATAAAATTGAAAAAAAAAAATTCAATCCAACGTATTTTCAATAATATTGACTGCAAACATAAGGTAATGTGTATCATATTTTGTGACTATAGCAACCAAGACAAACAAGGCTGTGGAAATGAAATAATTTAAATATGTCATCCAATTTTCAAAGTTAAATGGACAAAAATCTATAAAAATGGGTTTATAGTCCAGTCTACAGGTTGAAAAACGTGAAAAATAGAGATAAAGCTCCTAAAAATATGAGCAATAGCTCATTGGATTCGGAATGACCTCTAGAAAAATGTGTTTTGAGGATTTTACTGCACGTAAAAAATTGCAATTGTCATTAACAAAATAAGATGAAAAAAAGAGGTATTTAGGTTTTTGTTAAAAATTCGTAAGCTATTAATATTCACGATATTTGGTAAAAAGGTCCTTAAGAAGGAGGGAATTTCCAAAAAAAAGTTTTAGCTCCCGGAACTTTACCTCTATTATTAATAGATTTAATTTAACGCTGAAAATAGGACTCCGCGCAGCGATTACGGCATGAGTGCTCTGCTGATAAACACGGCGTACTAAAGAAAATTATTTTTTTATAGTAACAAATATAAATTTGAAAATTGAATAAATTATGGTATTATCCAGATACTTGAAAGAATTTATGCCCGTTGGAAAAAAAAAATTTAAATCAATTTTCATAAGTTATGCAATTATTGATTAACGAACATTTTTCTTATCTCCGTTTTCATAAATGACGACTTAAAAGTTTAAATATCTTCTGTATGTTCCTTGTGGTATATTATTCATT
>CAJUYG010003880.1:0-18939 GCA_910591675.1 Galerucella calmariensis | reverse complement strand
TTAATTGTACTAACAAATTGTAAAAAGACTTATAGGGTGATTCATTTGAAAATTTTGAGATATTGCTTGATTTGCGTTTTGTTTCACCCTGTATTAAAGAAGCCACCGATAAAAAAAGTAATTAATACTGAGCACAGCCAATGATGTGTGTATGACATTTGAACACAAAGAATTGTTGATTTATTTTAATTTACTGTTCTGCAGAGTGTTAAAGAGGAGGTCTTTTTTGCTAATAATTGGCCATATCTTTGTAAAACACCCTTATAATATATTAGAGTGCTATATTTTTGTAGCGCTCTCGGTGAGATCTTTTCGATTCTTGAACAAAATATAGTACGTTCCATTTAAAAAAATGTAAGTTTGTGCTGCTACGTGGTTTTGGAACACCCTGTAGAATCGAAAGTATTTTCAAAATGTGCCCTCAGTAACTGTATTAGCTCACACAAAACTATAAAGTTCTATCTATCACCACAACGATGTAATCCTCCGGTGTCAGAAGTTTGCCCCACCCTGTATACTAAGAAAAGCTATAAATATGAATAACAGAAGTAAAATAAATTATATTGGCTTTACACAAGTACGACATGGAACATATGATCAAAACTACTTGAAAGAGAGAGAAGAATAATTGTCCGCAGTCAGCGCTGTGCGTGTGTTCAGTTCCAGCTACCAATCTGACATGAAAGCAGCATTGCCAGTTTATAGTGTTTGGTACTTTTTAAGGAATAAATAACTTATTTTGCATTCGACTTATAACACGGGAAACGCCGTATTTAGGGGAAAAATATCGAGATTGGTAATATTATCGACTTATGAAAAATAAGTGAGATCAAAACAAATAAGAATAAAATAGTATAGTTGAAGAAAAATATTGAACAGACTACAATCTGCAATGAATCAAGTGTATACACTTCTTTTGATTCGGAAATTATTGGTATTTAACATTGTTGCCGACAAAAACTGGAAATGACTTTCACAGATAAGCATTTGACAACGGCGGTTAAAATGGGTGGGGCACTGAACACACGACTATCGCTGACTGCACACAATTATTATTTTCTCTCTTTCGAGTAGTTTTTCTAATAATTTCCTTGTCGTACCTACTTGTGTAAATCGTATGTCGCCAATAGAATTTTCGCAATCTGTATGTACGTATGTATGTTTTTATTATAGATAACTATACAGAACCCTTCAAGAGCGTGAGTACACTCGCACTTGGCCGGATTTATTATTTAGGTACAATATGAGATGAAGCTATGATATCCTAATTAATGGTTTAACACACAGCCATACTTCGGTGGATCGATTGTGCTGCGATCTAGCGGCACGTTTCGAAATTAGGTAGAGGTAGGAAGGTAGGTAACCATAAACTGTAATCAGTTTTTTCTTATGTTTTGGAAGCTGTTCTGATGCCAGGAGCACTGCAGCCTATTGGTTTATTGTACTTTACTGTAATTAGTGTGAAGGCATCTACATTTCACTCACTTAATAATGTCAATGTTGCCATGTTTCAATTATAAACTATAGTCTGTTTCTTATTGTCTGACAGCACGCGAAAAAGTCACAGATGCTAGTCAGGTAGTAAAGCATAAGCGTCACCGTTCATCTAAGGAATTTATCTACTATTTAATCTTATACCCGATCTAATATACAGGGTGATTCGTTAGTGCGATAAAGTCCAATATCTTGTAAATAGTTAAAGATATTTGAATGAAATTTGGACTGATTGTAGCCAGCCTAGGGGTCCTATTTTTTAATTAGTCGCAATTGTACAGCGTGTTCCATAACGCCGTGCCAGATCAAAGATATATATTTTTAAATGGGACACCCTGTATTTTACTTCAAATTTGAATTCTGCTTGACTTCGCTATTACAATGATCTAATATTGTAAACAATTGTAAACCGTATACAGGGCGAGCCAAAATTCGAGTACATTGGTTTCACAATTTTTGTAAATGGATCACCCTGTATCTTATATCAGTAAATGAAAGTTACTTTACTTTTTACCATACTTCAAAATTTATTGAGTATTCCCTATACTCAAACTGAATAGTTTTTGTGATATTTCTATTTTATGGTTAAAGAATAATAAATTCACTCATACTTATTTATTAACAACTATACTGAAATTTATAAGAAAAACAACTATAAAGTTATGGAAGATGCTCAAAGTGACCACCCTATACATTTATACAGGCTTGGAGACGGTCTTGAAAAGTTCGACTTACATTTCTAAGCATTTGCACATTAACATTTTGAAACGCCTGCCTTATTCTAGTTTTCATATCGACTGGTGTAGTAACAGGTAATTTTATTGGTACACCTGTTCTTTAATAAAAACCCAAAGGAAAAAATCTGCTATATTCAACTCTGGTGATCTTGGTGCCCAAAGAACTGGTCCTGCTCGTCCAATCCACCTTTCAGGAAACATATCATTCAATTGTCCCTGAATGAGCGCGTTATAGTGAGCAGGAGCTCCGTCATGAAGATACCACATTTGTTGACGTGTACGGAGGTGAGTGTCTTCAAGCAGAACTGGTGAATGATTTTCCAGGAAAATAATGATATGGTTCTAATTTAACTATTTAGAAGAGCTCTAAGAAACCTACATGTGTGGTGGTACTGTTATCGACCTTTTAAAACATTTTTCTAAGTAAACAACTTTCTCAACATGTTAATTGTTGTCAATTAATTTTATTATCTGCTTTTTATTGATTTTTTTTATTAAAAATAAAATTTTTAATAACAAAATAGAAATATCGCAAAAACTATTCAGTTTGGGTATAGGGATTACTCAATAAATTTTGAAGTATAGTAAAGTTACTTTCATTTACCGATATAAAATGAGGGTGATCCTTTTAAAAACATTGTGAAACCAATCTATTCGAGTTTGGGCTCGCCCTGTATACGGTTTCTTAGATATCGAATCAGTTCGATTGAATTGTAGTACTAGACGACTATCACAGACGTATGTCTATGAAAGATTAATTTTGAATTGTGCAGTTTAAAGTATACAGGGCGTTGAAGTCATTACGATTTACAGGAACAAGTGGTCAGAACTTTTTAATTACGCTGTATAACCCATTACAATATTATATCACTGTAATAGCGAAGTCAAGCAGAATTCAAATTTGAAGTAAAATACAGGGTTTCCCATTAAAAAATATATAACTTTGATCTGTCACGGCGTTATGGAACACGCTGTACAATTGCGACTAATTTAAAAATATGAGCCTCTAGGCTGGCTACAATCAGTCCAAATTTCATTCAAATATCTTCAACTATTTACAAGATATTGAACTTTATCGCACTAATGAATCACCCTGTATAGAGGTAATATAAATGTAAATTCGGTTAGTTAAAACAACTAACTGACCTCCATACATTTGTACAGTACATACAGTTAAAACAATAAATTATTTTTTAAATAATCTTGTAACGTAAAATTCTTAGGATCACTCTGTGAGAGATAATTTTCTATTTAAATATTTAATGAGGCTACTGCTGTCAGACATTGAGAAATGAACTATAACTAGATTTTCCATTGTGGAGAAGCTGTTCATTTTTTTTTCTAGTTGAAAATAATAATTCATTTTTTATTTGCCACACTTCTTTTATGAACAGAGTAAAGTACCTAAGCGTCACAATTATTGTCACCAGCGCAATGACATGGTAAAATAAAATAAGTTTCTTTCAGTTTTACCAAATGTGTGGGCTATGTAACGTTATATTTGACCACTATCATTGGAATATTTAAATATCTACCGGACGGCGAGTAGCCAGTCCTTTTTTCTTATCAACATGTGATTCTCGTCGAAAACCTGTAGCACCGATCATCGCTAAAAGGCAAAAATTTTACATTTAATGTGCGACGAATAATCTACGTTGGTGAGGTACAGTATACACTGATATTGGTCAAATATTTCAATTCTTCTTTCTTATAGAGAGATAGAAATTAAGAACACACTGTTAATATTTAAATTCTTTCTCGAAGCGGAGCATGTGAACAGGAGAGAAATATGTAACGTATGTCGATTGCTCATCGCATGGTTCAATTTAATAGCGAGTAGTTAAAATAAGCTTTCTTTCTCCTGTGAACCATCAACCGATAAGGTTAAGTATTTTTAATTTGTTGTAAGAGATTTACCTCAAACTTTATCTTTTCTAAAGTGCATTCAATGTGAATGGTAAGTTGCATTTACGTATAAGTATGCTTTTCGTTTTTAATTTTTGCTTTTAAAATTTTCCCTTCTAGTGATAAGCGCCAGATACACACATACAATGATATTTTTTTTATCTTGTTCTTTTTCTTTTCCTAGTTTTTCTTATACAGGTGATAAAAAGTTCACATGTATATATTTGAAGTCTTTTAAATATGTATATTTAGTTAACTAATTAATTCAATCTAAATACCAACTTAGAATATTATATTTCCGGATTACATTTTTTTATTACATTTTTTTTATCGCCTTCTGTGATTGAAATAAGTAGTAAAATTGAGTTTTTATAATATTTAGATATTGTTTCTTTGATTTCTTTGATGAATGGAAATAAATAAGATTTCCTTAATAATTAATAATACCATATCACATTTCTTCATTGCTTCTTTTGTTTTTTTTTATAGTAAAATACAGGATATATTTTTTTTATGAACCACGTTCTTAAATGAATTTCTGAATTTCTTAAACACTTGTAAAAACGAATTACTGCAGATATCCTGAATTTTACATGAAAAAGATTGTAACTATTTCTGATACAATGTATCTTTCTTAGCACTTAGTACCTGCGACTTTTTACCTACGACTTGGTACCTGAAACTTAGTAACTTACTTAGTACCTGAGACATACCTGAGACTTTGTACCTGGAAGTTGTACCTGAACTTTGTACCTGAGACCTGTACCTGCCAATTCCGAAGTAGTTTTCATCTCAGACACGTGGAAAATTAAGGGAAGTAAACAAGTGAACCATTTTAAAACCAACGTGCTTCAACACACAAAACCATCATTTTTTTAAATATTTTACTGTGATATTTTTTTTATCATTAGACAACTTGTAAATTTAACAACGTTGTTCATATTCCTTCCCTTCCAACATTTCCAGGTTTGTTGATAGAGAGTGGTGAGGTGAAAACAAGTCGAATAATATTATTCAGGGTGGCGCCCACTTACCTTTGTTGATTAACTTTAATTACATTTCTTAACTTGATTTATTAACTTATTAAATTCATATCGTTTCTTAACTTCATTTATTATCTCATTAACTTCAATATAACTTCAATAACTTAAATAAAGTAGGATTACCCGCGAACCGGTAAGACTACTCCCTGAATTGATATTAGATTTGTCCCCGAATTCACACCTGAGGTGCTCTCCACATTGAGTCGCCGTTGCAATTTATCTTGCCTTATTATTTTAAATAAATATTGGGTAACAGCTAATGTGGAGTATTGCAAGAAGAGGATACTTCATGTCCATTTTAATCAAGTGAAGGAAAAACCGGACGGAGATAGTACCTAGTTGTTTTGATCTTTTCATAAATATCCTGCTGCGTACACTATTCACAGTTTCTAATTTCCTCGTTTTTTGCCTTATACCTACTTTCAACAAGTACCACTGGTCGCACCACAATCGATCCACCGCAGTTTGGAGGTATGTAAAAACACCAATTGAAACGTGAGTGAATGTTGAAAATAAAACTATACAATTACAAAAAATAAATAATCTTTAATGTACATTAACTACAAAAACAGCTGCCTTCCAAAGTAGTTTTCAACCAATTAATATATTTATATACTCTAGTGTATACTCCTGGATATCCTGGTCTTCCACATCCTACTCCCCAGGAGACTATTCCTGTAATATTTAAATATTTTAGTTTTTCAAGTATCGAATGAAATCAAATATCAACTAGCCGATATTTTATGAGACGTCAAAAAGATCTTTGAGATCTGTCAAAATAAACCTACTTTTCCACGAACTGTGGTTTTGTATCCATTGGATTTAAGATTGAAGAAATGACGCGTTCATTTTTTACCGAGTTAAAGAAAAAGGAGGGAAGTTGAGCGTGGTAGTGATTTAACCAACTTTCGACGGAAGTCGCCATGAGAAGCCACATTGATGACATTAGTCATCAATTCTTGTGTCAACATAGATAACCTTAATATACTGAAGTGTGTCAAATTGAAAGGCCACTTTGAAAAAATAGTGATTTTGAGTATTAGAAAGGTTATTTATGAGTATTAGTATAAATTTAAGTTGATATTGAGTTGTACAATAGTGTTATAAAATTTTCTAAAGTACTAAAATCTGGTATCCTTCTTGGTGTGCGTCATTGATTGTTAATGCCCTTCTAACACATTACGTAGCAAGAAATGGATGTTTATATTACGCACAAGCGCAACCTATCAATCGAAAGCTCAAAATAATATGAAGGAGTTACTTTCGTAGCGGCAATGTGTCTCACATCTTTCTCTACTGTCACACTGACAGTTCTCGTCAGGTTTGTACTTTGTTGTTTACGGTCAATTATTATTTATGAAAAGTGAATATTAATCTTATTGTTATATTTATTTATATAATACAAAAATGTGCCAAGATACACGGAAAAACATCAAAATATTGAAAGTTCTCAATTATGTTCAGTTAGAAAAAGAAGCGTTCAGTTAGAAAAAGAAGCTGGTAATTATTCATTTTATAGCCTCTTCCAATTTGGCTGAATACGATCCTGATGATTTTATTAATTAAATTTCAGGTTAGTTATATGTCAAAATAGCAAATAAAATAAACGACATGCCGAAAACCCGGATATAAGTCACAATCGATGACGCACACCAAGAAGGGTATTATTTCAACCATATCAATTCTCTAACAACAAAAAGTAACAACTTAAAAAAATGCATATAAGAGTTTTTTGTTTCCCGTAATTGATTAATTTAATGTACGCCTTTGGTTTGTTTACGGAAGTCAAGCAGCGGAGACTGACGTCAGTCAACCAATGGTGAATAAATTGGGAAAAAAATTGTGCCTTATCCCAATAACCAATTTTCCAACAAAATCGCAGCAAATTCAACGACCCTTATAATTGGATAAGAGCACAAGAATCATTCTATTGAAGCCAAAAATTTTTAATGATCATTCAAATTCATGAATGATTTGGTGAATATTTATTGAATTTATCACATTTATTTGATTCAATTAATTATTCGTTCATCACAATTATCATTAAAACTCTCTGACTTTAATGGATTACTATCCATTCACTCCCATATAATTATACCGGGAATTAAACTATTTAAGGAAAAATTGGTTACGGTCAAATCACGGCGTAGTGTGCACAGGCCTTTATACTAAAGGATATTTCTTCAATATCATAAACGCGTACCATTTCAAAATAAGGAGCAGTTTAGATGAAGATATTGGAATGTGAATTAATGCAACACCTATCATGAATACAATTCTTACCCGCAATTTCGTATTTATCTCCGCTATGAACCAGAAGTGGTCCACCACTGTCACCTTGACAGGAATCTTGTGTTCCTTTTCCAGCACATAACATGTAATTCGTTATTCTTGATGCTCTATATTTCATACCTTTGCACTGACTTTGGGTAAGTATTGGAACATCAACTTCTTGAATGATATTTGGTAACATTCCCCCTTCAGAAGTTCTTCCCCATCCAATTACTGTGCCCACTTTACCAGCAGGCTCACGCGCTGGAATTGTAAAATAAATACGTTCAATATTAACAAACAAACTCTTATTTTTGCAATAAAATTCTATTTAAGTAATAATTAGTATGCTAAGTTTCCTATTCCTGCCTACATATCTTCCTTCCTCAATTTATTTGAAAATGATGTAAGACATTGTAGAAGTAACAAGAAATTATGCAACCGACATAGATTTATTTGTAAGAGAAAACGAGGAACTTTAAAAAATATGTATAATTATCATCCAAAAATGAAGTTATGATATCATCAGATAATTACAGTTTCCTGTAAAATTGTCGTATTTAGTAAAGCGTGTTACCAATAAATATCGAATAATGGTTTTATACTAATAATTCTAACAAAGCTTTGGCAATATTCTCAAAAACGTGTAACGTTTAACTCAGGAGTGTAAATCAATGTCTGTCGGGGCATGTAGTCCGAGAAGTGGTTGTTTCTTCTAAGTGAACGGTCGATACTATAAAACTATTATCCTATATCTATAAATATCATTTATAATTATCAAATAAGTAACAAATTCTATAAAAATTACTTTTAGGCAGACAAACCGGCCTAATCTGCTTCGTAAACTGGACTGGCTTTCTCAATTTCAAAAGAGCGATATCGTGGTTGAATGTGTCACTGTCGAAACTTCTGTGTTTTATAATGGCGGCAACAGCTCTCATCATTGCTGGAATTTCTGTAGTTGTTGATACGTCATGGTCTCCAAGAACAACTCTGATTTTAGATTTCTTCAACCTAGTAACAGAAAATTATTAAAACAAGCTCTGTAGCGCACATACTACTTTATAGATAGATAGATAGATAGATGATTTATTGTGTATAAGAATTACATCTTTTCACAAGAAGTACGGCTATACAATATTATAATTAGATAGGTGAATTATTCTTTCATTATGAAAGCACGCAATTTTAACATACTAAGAATACTATAAACTATTTTCTTTTGTCTATTTAAATCATGCGAATCCAGAAGTAGCACCAAATCATTTAATTTCCTTAAATATATGAGTAAGAGATTCAGCAACTTGTAGATTGCAGATTGTACAGATATCCACAGTTGACACAGAATACACAATATTCCAGTAAATAAAGGAAAAAAGTTAACATTAATTACGCCCTATTTCCATCTTCCGGTTGGAAGTGTTGCATTTGGTACCTCATTAAACATTAAACAGTTCTGCATGAAAACGCGTGCGAGGGCGGAGAAAATGGCCCCAAAAGACCAGAAAAATAGGTTTTCAGTCAATATCTCCTAAAATATGGCAGTTAGAGATTTTTGGCTCGGATGAAAATTAAAGTTCAGTTAATTTTCTACAAAAATGGTCCTCGATTTTTTCTCGAAAATTTGACCGGTTTCGAGAAAAACGGCACCAAGCGCACCTCGAATAATGAGCTTCTGTGCTGTATGCCGGAGAGCACATGATTGAAAATTCATGTGAAAGAGGAATGCTGCTGATATCATACCCTGTGAATTGAGTCACGCTTGACTCTTTTGGCCATATCGCTTGGAAGATTTTTACTGGA
The DNA here is from genome assembly GCA_910591675.1 of Galerucella calmariensis. NCBI lineage: Eukaryota > Metazoa > Arthropoda > Insecta > Coleoptera > Chrysomelidae > Galerucella > Galerucella calmariensis. The sequence continues at coordinate 9,686 of CAJUYG010003880.1, read as the reverse complement.
ATTAGAATTGAGTATAAAAATTGTCTATTTACATAGAAGCTCCTAAGCCTGAAGAAATCTAAAGACTGCTAGGTCGTGGTAATTTATCAATAAAACAAGTTCTATTTTTAGATTGTGTAGATGGCTTTTGGTACAGTATCAACGAAAATTTTTACAGTATCTATATTAGGTAAGTCAACAACATACTTCCTCGTACAATGTGCAGCTGTCAAAACGTATTCTTCTGTCAATAATGAACCTCCGCAATGATAATGTCCATCATAAACAATTCTTGCAATCCAAGGATAGCGATTAACTCCCGTTGGGCGTCCTCCAACAATTCTGTTTTCTTGATTCGAAACACCACATTCTGAAAAGAAGTTGTATCTTCAACCTTTGATTTACATACATAGCAATAATGATACATTTGTGTAAGTTTTACTGTGTAACAGCTCTTTACGAAATTACATATCAAAATTTCAACTGCAGTCCACAAGGTTAAAACGGGATTTGGTTGGGTTATTATTCTGCCGTCCAAAGCCCCGTATTTGAAAAAAAAAAACGAAAAATGTGATATTGTGTCTGGTATAATAAAAATATTAAAAACTTGGATCTTTTCTATGCTAGAACCTCGTATTTTGCTCAAAAACTCTAAAAAACGATCCTTTTTTTACCCGTATTTGCAAAAAATGCCTCAAATGCTAAGAAAAATTCACGTATTTTTGTTTTACTATAGGATGAACACGTACTTGCAATCAAATACGTAGATTTTCTTCAGTAAAATTCAAATACAGGTATTACTCGTAGCGTCTACAATATTTCGGGCGTGTTCATACGTGTTTCTTTCTAATTGTCTTAGTATGCCGATAATATCTAGTCAGAAAAAAGGGTCAATGTTGAAAAAGTGGAACTTGAAGATTTCCAACTGTGGAAAAATGTGCCTTCTGTAGCTAAAGTTGAAAAAGAAACTCCAAAACTGTACATTTATAAAATTACTGAAAAGTTAATCAAACGTAATGAGTATGAGTTATATTTTGGAAGAAATAATAATGATAATTGGAGAAAACTCGATTTTTTGCAAGAAAAAATATATGGTGATATAATACCAGAAAATAGAGAAAGTTTTGGCTGGGACTACCTGAAAAAAATGTTTTAATATAAAACAATGTTGAGATGTTTCTATTTTAACTTGATTATTGGGTATTATTGCCGCATATTTGTGTATAATATTAAAATAAAACTGTATAGCTGCTTTACTGTAATTGGATTGCAAAAAATTGGTTGTTTCCTTAGGAATAACCCGGCATTTCTACCTTTTCTCCTAGTACAAATCCTAATTAATATAGCTGCAATCACCGTATTATCAAAATACCGGTATTGTCCCTACTACTACTACAGAATGTGCAGGCGAGCCTTGACCTAGCCAAACTAAAGTCACGGTTCCGGCACTGAGGCCACTGGCGGGCCCATTGTGCCATTCCTGCTACCTAGTCATCCATGAAGCCGAACCCTTCAATAAAGGCCACAACCTTTTTCAGTGGATGCCTGCTTGTGTCCCCAGGAGCCATGACAGTGACTCCGAAGATTCGACTGCGTAATACAGCCCAGTGTGGACACTCTAAGAGAACATGAACTGACGTTTCATCAGTCATGCCGCAACCCCTACATAGGGAACTTTCCTCTACTCCTAGATTGTAGAGGTGCTTCCTCATACAGCAGTGCCCTGTTAGGAGTCCTGCTATCTTCCTCAACCTACTCCTTGGTAGTTCAATAGCTGCCCCAGCGTGTCCATCAGTCCATCCCTTCAGTAGGAGTTTGGATTGTCTAGGACCCTGCAGGGCATTCCAATGAGCGAGGTGCTGGTTCCTCAGCCACTTCCTCGTCTCCTTGCGTATCGTTTGTTTTGTTAGGCCGAGGGTCGGGCCCGGGCCGCAGAAAGGATCTGCCGCCCCTTCCGCAGCCAGTGCATCCGCCTTTTCGTTGTCTTCAAAACCAGAGTGGGCCGGAATCCATTCTAGCCGCACTGCGTTCGGACTTGCAAGATCAGCAAGTCGTTCTCGACATTCGTCAGCAAGTCCCGAGTTGATGGTATATCCACTCAGGGCTTTAATTGCTGCCTGACTGTCGGTGTATATGGTTATGCGTCGATCCACATAACCTCTGTCTAGGTTTATCTGCGTACATTCCAAGATAGCGTATATCTCGGCCTGATATTCAGATACACCATCACCCAATGGTATACAGATTTGTGTCCTTGGGTTCCTAGAGTAAATTCCAGCCCCTGCTTTGTCACCAGAGCATGAGCCATCTGTGAACCAGACAGTCCCATGAGGCTGTGTATTCGTCTCTTTATCCCAGGATTCTCTGTCCTGGATCATAGCCCTGTATGGGGTTGCGAAGTAGAACTTGCGCAAGCATTCGTCAGACGCTCGAGCCAGAACTGGAATATCTTCCAGCAGGAGCCGGAGCCTCTTGACGTGTCTGCACTCTTCCCCTCTTCGCACGTATCCCAGACTCTTCATGCGCAGGAAAGCACTCCCTGCCTCAGCCTCGATCACATGGTGAAGAGGCCGAAGACCAAGGATCACTTCCATCGCAGCAGTTGGTGTAGTCTTCATGCAGCCAGTTGCACCCAAACGGACCACCCTTTGAAGGCGTGCCAGTTGCGATCTAGCACTGACCAAGGTTACCCTCGGCCACCAGACCAGAGCCGCATATGTGAGCATAGGCAGCATAATAACTCTATAGAACCATATGATCGTTTTGAGGGTCAGTCCCCACCTCGGACCAATGGCTCTCCTGCAGTCCCAATACGTGTTTGTCACCTTGCTTAGGCGACTATCAAGATGAGCCTTCCATGTCAGTGATTTATCAAGGATCACTCCTAGATACTTAACCTGTTCAACCACCGGCAGTGGTACTCCATCAAGATTTAGACCCTCAGGTCCTATACCTATCTCAGCCTTGGCAGGATTAACTGCGTGTCCGTGTTCGTTACACCACCCATGTACCCATGAGAGCCCTGAGAACGGTAATGTGTCTTCCAACAACAAGGACAACGATATCATCGGCATACCCAATCGTTAGAAAGCCCTCATAAGTCCCTAGTATAAGGCCTCATTTTTCATAACGATATTCACCGTATGGGTTTTTATTTTATGAAAGTGATAAAATATGAAGGTTTTCACATAAAAAAATGAATTTACTCGTCCATTTCTTCTACTGTAACACAGGTTATATAATTTGAAGCCATTAGGTGAAGCTATATCATACATTGAAGTTTAATTGTTATTTTACGCCATTTTTATTGTTTTGCAAAAACGGGGGTTTAGCTTTGTACGGCAGTATTATAGTCGAATGTTATTTTACACTTAACCTCAAAATTATAATCAATGATTTTTTTGCTAAGAATTGTTTTCAAAATATTACATCTGAAATGTCAAATGTAACAAATCATAATTGCGTGTCATCTATTTCATTTATGATAGTTCAAACTGGGCGATGTATGACGTAACGGCAAAGGATGGTTAAACAAATTGTAAAGCTATTTGAACAACGTCTTCCCAATACGATGGATAGGTCGATGAGGAACCATTGAAACATCAAGGTTCCCAGATTCAATCCCTCTTGACTTCTTTGAAAAGTGAAGAGCCAATTTGTAAATGAAAATCGTCTGCTTCCAGGACTTTCCTCTGAAGCGGTTCACCAGAATAATGAATTTATTCCCATCATTTTGTACCATACTGTATGAATTGTGCCCTACACACTTTCCATTTTATCTTATTTTTTATTCACGTCTATCAAAGTTTCATACATCGCTCTATTCTTATTATTGAAGTGCCTAAAGAAATTATTACTGTAAGTAATTTGTTGAATAATGTTGATGAAAAGATTTACAAAAACTGCAACACCTCAAAATTAAACTTTAGAGAAGAATGTCAATTCCAACATAACATCGTTTACATCATAGAACTCTCAAAAATTGAAATTCATTAAGATCCTGTGACTCGTTTTATTTTTAAAACCCACTCTGTATATTTAAATCCCAAATAAAAATGTATCGTAGCCGACTCTGTATAAAATTAAAATCATTATTTGCTTAAACCGATCGACTAATAAATGTATATAGTTAATATGGAGTGACTAATTCTTCTACAATAAAATGAAGTGAAAACAGGGCCAGTTTTTTTCTTATCAATCAAAAAAACTGCATTACGAATTTATGAGGAAGAATTAAAAACATTATTCATTGTTAGTTAGTATTTCAATAGTGAATATTGGACATCTTTTATGTTATTCAGGTAAGTCTTGATATTTTTATTCAAAAATATACATTTTTAATGTTTCATACTTATTAGGTATGTTGTAGGACTTTCATTTTTTTGCAAACTTTTAATTTGTTAGATAATTTCAAGTAGACGTTTGTTTTAATGAAACAAATCAAAAGGGATTTCTTAAATATCGGAGGTGAATGTGGTTGATAAAATAAAATCAAAAAATAAACAGTTGTACAACAGAAATATAACATTACATTATCGACAGGTTTCATAAATTACATTTACATCGTCAGGAGTAAATTCATATATTTTTTATACCGGCTGGGTAGAATAATGTATATGTTACATTCAATAATTATGAAAACATTTTTGGTACGTAGTAAGTATTAACATTTGAGAAATTTGAATAAACATTCATGAGGCGGAGGAAATTTCTATCAAAAAAAGTCCTGACTCCTGGAACTCTGCATTTATTATTTAAGATTTCAATTCAATGCTGCAGACAGGTCCTAACTTATCATTTTTGGGTATGCCCGCGTATCGTCAAAAGCAAAGAGGTCAAATAAAATAATATTCAAGGGATTAATTATTGTTGTTGAAACACTGGAAAATTCATTGGCGTTGGAAAAAATTTCCAAAGTTAATTTTTCAAGGAAATATGCAATTGTTAACAAAATTCTCTCGAATATTTACCTTTATTGTAAACTGAAGGAAAATAAAAATTCAAATGATTGTCATATTAATATCTTGCTTAGTACACATACACATAGATTCAAAAGTTTTGCATCACCCTAAATCTCCGAAAAAAAAACTGTGTTCATTAAAAATGGATCAGAGATTAATCAAATAATAACTTTCAAAAAAAAAACGTGTATATTTGTCAAAAATTTTTATTATCCAATAATAAACTTGCTTTAAACATAAAAAGTATTCTTAGAAATTGAATAAATTAAATAGAAATTGATTCTTTTTGAAGAAAAGGTTAAATGAGAACCTGCATGAGAACTTTTAATAAAGAGTATATCCACCTCTAGAATTTATGCAAGCTTGAAGTCGCCTGCCCATGCTGTTTACCAAATTATTGATATTCTGTTAAGGAATATTCCGCCATTCTTCTTGGGCCGCATGAACAAGCTCTTGTACACTCCTGGGTGGATTTCTGCATGCTGTCACTGCCCTGGCAAGCATGTCCCAAGCATGTTCTATGGGATTCATGTCAGGAGATAGGGCAGGCCAGTTCAAACGATTGATCCCTTCAGTTTCAAGATACTCATTTACAGCTCTGGTGCGATGAGGTCGGGCGTTATCGTCCATAAAAACGGAGGAATTGCCAACAGCTGCGCGCCATAGTCTCACGTGAGGATGTAGAATCTCTCTGAGATACCTATCACCAGTCATCGTTCCCTCCACATGAATTAATTCTGTGCGATCATTTAACATGATACCAGCCCAAAACATAGCACTTCCTCCTCTGAAGGGTGGCACGGGGCGCGCATGGGCAAGCAGAGCAACTCTCGTTGGATCCCGCCACACACGTATTCGATGGCTATCTTGTACCAAACAAATCCTTGCCTCGTCGGAAAAAAACACCGAATTCCAAAATTCTTCAGGCAAGGCCGCGTGTTCTTGAGCCCACTGTAGTCGGCGAACTCTGTGCTCAAATTGTAGTCTGGGCACTCATATTGGTCGGCGATACATCAAACCTGTCGCAAGTATTCGTCTTCGTAATGTCGAGATCGATACTTGAACTCCCAACGCATGTCTCATATCTCTTTGGAGTGCTGGTATTGCCATGGTCGGGTTTCTTCAGATAGTTAAGTGGATATAGCGGTTCTGCCGCTGATTAGTAACACGCCTTCTACCGCTTCTAGGTCTATCACGAAGAGAATTGGTCTGAAGATACCGGTTCCATACACGAGACACATCACTTTGCCAAATTCCAACTCTGTTTGCCACGAACCTTTGAGAATGACCTTCTTCAACTAAAGTCACTATTCTTGCACGGTCAATCTCACTTATGACTTGACAATTCATGTTGGCACTTAAAATCGTAAAAATCAAATGCCTTAAATGTTAAAATGATCGCACTAAAAATGTTATCTTCCAAAAAAAACTGTAAACATCTGTATATTGCAAAAAATATGGAACATATTGAAATGGTAAACATTGATAAACAAGCCAACAAAAAATTGTTAGCGAAAAAAAATTCCTTTGCATCCGAAGAAAGTGATGCAAAACTTTTGAATCTATGTGTATTTCACAAGATCATGTCATAAAAGTTTGAAAAATTCCAATACTTTGTCCATTAAAACTTTTTTTTCAAATAAATCACTGATTCGCAGCTTTTTGCTAATTATTTCACTTATTATAAACAAAGTATTCGAATGTTTCAAACTCTTATGACGTGATTTGTATTTTTAGATGCGTATTTTTGTCAAAAAAATTATATAGGGTGTGTGATGTGGCAGTGGACAATACTAACTTTCTTATTGTAAATGCAGCTCCCTGTATATTATTTATTTTTTTGATTCTTCAGAATATGGACATAATTTATGTACATTCTTCTCCCTCTACTATTTTCAGCTTCTCAGGTGCCCGTTCAGGTGACAATATCCCGTTAAAATCCATGTTAAAACAATTAGTACAGTTTTATTTTGACATGCATTAATTTGAGTCGTCTGTGTAGGTACCATTGAATGGCATTCTAGTAATGGTATTTGATATATAGTTAGAGATAGAGTTCCGGGAGTTGGGACTTTTTTATTGAGAATTTCCTCCCCTTTAAGAACCCTTTTATATAAATTCCTAAAATATTCGTACTTTTCAAGATATTTTAAATATGTTTCTCTACTGTTTATAATCAAACAATATTGGATTAATATCGTTTTTTTTTTCTACAGATTTTACAGGTCTCGTTTCAGCTCAACAAATGCGATATGCCTAAAGGTAGGAGAATGTTGTGATGAATAACAAAAAGAGAAATAATTGTGAACATAATGATAGTTCAAATTTTAGAAGATTTTTTCTTTTGAACATTGAGCTTTTAAAGCAGTTATTAATTTTTTTTTATTACTGCTTGTTTTTGATTATTTTTTCTTTATACCAATCTTACGACAAACTTCGGTATATGGGTTATTTTAAGAGATATCAAAAATATTATTAACAAAAATAGTAGATGTGCTGTGGGTCCATATTTGGAAAATATATTGAACTATACAGAGTGCTGCATAATTCCGTTACAAACCAAACATATGATTTTTCAAATGTATATTATACCGAATTCGGATTGATTATATTCTTTTGAAGCTTTTGATATATGGTTTTGCCACGTTATACAGAGTCCTTCAAAAGATATGGACACGTTTATGTGAAGATCGTAGGTAAATCAATGCTCTGTAGTTTGTTGTACATTGAAGAAAAAAAAATGCATTTTGCCAAACATAATTTAGTAACATGATGCAATATCTCCGTATCCTATTTAATTTCAATTATATTCTTTCTTGTATACAGGGTGAACGGAAACTCGAACCTGTCATTTTCATTCTTATTTCAAATGGAACACCCTGTATTTTTTAGCAAAAATAGACTTTAATTTTTGTCAAGCATTCCCCATACCCAAAGTTCATAAAAACAGAGTTATCTGGTAATATTTATTGTAAACTATTATTATTGACCTATTATGTGAAAGCAATAAACGTTGTATCCTAATTAATGATAAATTTTAATGGATAATTTATTCCAAACAAAACTAGCTACCAAAAGTATAATCCTAACCGTAATATTAAGCTGAAGGGAGACTACCGAGTTGTACCACGCTTACCTGACATAATCTGGCAGCGTAAAAGGTTGCCCTTTTTTGACCACCGAGTTGTACCACGAAATTGAAATCAGGTAGTCTAACATATTTTACATTATTCTCAGTAATTCTCTAATGACCTTTTCTCAATAAGTGAAACTTTCTATAACACCACCACCAATGTCGAAGTTTGAATTTTTCTTAAGGGTTGGGGGTGATAATACCTTCTTACTGCTGCTTACTATTTATTTATAATCTTCATACTAAGCGATCAGTCGTGAGTCGTGAGTTTCTTAAGACAGCAATGGAAGTCCAATCGATCTTTAGTGAAAAAGGTGCAAAATTGTTAGTGCTAAATAACTTTAAATTTTCAAAAGCACACATTGCAAAGTGTGGTAAAATTAGATGGCGTTGCACTAACACCAAAAGTAGATGCAATGCCAAAATATATACAAGTGCAGATGAAAAAACTATTTTGGAATCTCAGCTTGATCATAATCATGAAGGTGAGAAGACGATTGCTAGGCAAGCTATTAGTAATAGCGTTAAAAGAAAAGCTGTTGAGGATAGCACAGAAAGGCCATCTAAACTAATTCATAAAGAATTAACTGTAAGTACTAAAATTTCTAGAAATTAAAGTATTATTAACAGTATGATTTTTCTAACATCTCGTAGAACAATGATTGGGCTTCAGACATTGGAAGCGATGATCTACTTCGTGTGAGAAGAAATCTGTACGAAGCACGGCGAGATGTTTTACCAACATTACCTAAGGATATAAATCAGGTTTTTGATGCAGTTGTTAATTTAAATCTGAAAACTAAAATTAAAGATGAAAATTTCCTTTGCTGTTTAGATAAGGAAAACAATTTAATTATCTTTTCTTGTTTCACAAATTTATATTTCTTATGTTCCTGTGATACTATTTATATGGATGGTACATTTCAATATTGTACAAAGTTTTTTTACCAACTATTTACCATTCATGCTTTTAAAAAAGGTTATTATGTTCCAGTCATATTTGCTCTGTTACCCGATAAAAGTTGTAATACATATTTCAAATTGTTTCAAAATGTTAGCGATAAATGTAATGCACTTAACTTATCCTTTAACCCAAAAAATATAGTAGTCGACTTTGAACAAGCAATTCATAGTGCAATTTATAGATTTTGGCCATATTCAAATTTAACCGGGTGTAGATTTCACTTATGTCAAGCATGGTACCGTAAAATTTTAAATTTAGGTTTGTCGAATGAATATAAAGATAAAAATTCAGAAATTGGCAAGTTTTTAAAGTTATTCTTTGGCCTACATTTTCTAGAACCTACCGAAGTAGGTGACTTTTTTTCTCTTGAAATATTTGACAAATCGCCCGATGATGAGAGAGTAATACAATTTTGTGATTACATAGTTGAAAATTATATATCAGAAGAAGCTAAATTTCCTCCAAAAGTTTGGGCATGTAACACAAATAGCATGTATCGGTCTACCAACGCTTGTGAATCATTTCATTCTTTATTAAAAAACAGTTTTTATTCTCCTCATCCAAATATATTTATTTTTGTGGACATGATAATAAATATACAAAATGAAACATTTGCAAAAATTAAGACTGCCAATGAATCAACAATTAT
>CAJUYG010003879.1:0-16640 GCA_910591675.1 Galerucella calmariensis | reverse complement strand
GTGCACCACCTTTCGGATGACGACCCCGAAAGAAGACTCGAATTCTGTGAATGTATGACAAATAAAATTAGTCAAAACCCACATTACACAAAAACAATTTGTTTTAGTGACGAAAGTACTTTTTGCCTCAATGGAAATGTGAATACACAAAATGTAAGGTATTGGAGTGACACAAATCCTCATACCTTTCGTGAACAGCATACCCAATTTTCAGAAAAAGTCAATGTTTGGGCAGGTATTTTGGGAAACCACATAGATGGTCCTGTTTTCCTAAATTCAAATTCAAGCGGTGAAGTGTATCTGGAGATGTTACAAAATGCAATTGAGCCGTTTTCTTGAAATTCTGGAAGATAATCCAGATGAATTCGGCCATCTGGAAATAAAATTTCAACAAGATGGTGCTCCTGCACACTATTATGGTGCAGTAAGACGTTACTACCTGGATGAAGAATATCGAGGTAGATGGATCGGCCGGCGAGGTCCTATAGAATATGGCCACCTCGGTCACCAGATCTGACACCATTAGATTTTTTTCTATGGGGGTACTTGGAATCCAAGGTTTATACTACGGTACCAGATAGCATTGGCGTTTTGAAAGAAAGAATTATTGAAGAATGCAATGCAATTTCAGCTGACACATTCGAACGAGAACGACAAGAGTTTACTAATAGGATGTATTACTGCCAGGAAGTAGACGGAGCACATTTCGAACACTTGCTATAAGAATACATTGTTGATATTTGATTAATTAAATTTAAAAGAATAATTTCAATAATTTTGGTATTTATTTAATTTATCCGTCAAAATTAGTTTAAATCCAAACAAAATTAATATGGCTATGTAGCCAATGTCAATACCTTTCAAACGAGATATCACTTGCCATAAGGTCCTATTTAAAATTATTGGCCAGAGTGGCACTGTGACGTCATCTATTACTATTACGTCACTTGTTACCATTCGTAGAGAAGTTCACAACACTTTATTTTCACCCTCCAAATTTTATTAATGTAAGTGTAGCTGTTCAAAAGATACGAGGGGGGAGGGGATTTTTGAATAGCACTGTATAGGCAAGTTATTCAATCCTGGCAATTTCTGATGTAGTGAATTTATCTTCTCCTACACATTTACACTAAGATTGATCACATTTTCAGGGTCACGACACTACAGCGATGTCAATTTGCTTCACGTTAATGCTATTGGCTAATTATCGTGAATATCAGGTGAGTTTTTGTGCTTATGACGTTTTGCTAAACCTCACTGAAAACACTACCACTAATTCGAGCTTTCAACACCAGCTATGAGGATCATTTGGTTTATTATACCAGCCTTGGAGAGCCGTATCTGCATCGTGTCAAATCTGGGCAGCCTCCTATGAAGTTTTGTTTTATTCAAGACTAACTTCAACCTCTCTTGTTGATAGAATGCAGAGGAAGTTTCACCCCCTCTGATTGTATGTAGCAACATTCTGTTTGACAACAGGAGAAAAGTTTAGTATCTGGGATCGTTAAACCTGTTCTGAGAAGCCTCCTTTTCAGGTTTCAGGAAGTGAAAGTTTGAGAAATATGGTGTTTTGGCGATTAGAGGGATCAATAGATAGGCATTCTCTCCGATTATGATGAACTTCGCAAAGTTCTCTGCAATTTTAATGTTGGTGTTGACAATGAGAGTATCAGCATCCAGAACAACACCACTAATTATCTACACATTTTTTTATTGGAAATTTTTGTTTTGTTTTTTTGGGCGATTTATTTTCTTTTTGCAGTGCTAATAACCTAACATGTCCTCAACATAAATGTAAATTTGGAAGAAAAAATAGTGTACAGGGTCGGACTTATGAAAAAAATTATATAACAGTGCATTTGAGCACGTTGCAAATGAAAACTGTCTCAGCTAAAATTATACTAATATGCTTTTTCGGTAGATAAACTATCCAGAACACTTTAGAAAAAAGGATATTTTCCGAAATTACCGGATTCGCGGAATACCATTTTTTTATTAGATAACATTTGAACAAATAGCACAACAACAGTTTAGTAACTTTAAAACTTAGAGAAAAATATTATGAATGTGGCCACCTAACAGCCCAGAATTAAATCCGGTTGATTTTTCAATTTGGGGAATTTTCGAACAAAATTTGTATAAGGGACAACAATTTGAAACGATCGAGTAGCTCAAAGAAAGAATGCAGTTTGTTTGCAACAATTTTGAACAGGGTGCAATAAATGGGGGTATCAATGAGCTCGTTTACTAAAATTTTTAAATCATTTTTAACTGTCGTGCAACAAAGTACTAGGGATAAAAATATGATCCTGAAAATTTCATGTCAATAGAATATGTCATTCTCCAAATACAACCAATTAAACAAGCATACCGAGACGGGGCGAAGACTATGACTGCGACGTCACCGCATATGAAAGTTAATGTGCAATAACATTACGCTTCTGAATGTAACGTGCCTGGCGTATTTTGAATTACCTACAAAATTTTGTGTGAATAAAATAAAATGTGTGGACGTAATTTTAAAAAAGCAGACTCAGAATCTTCCAGAAGTGAACTTGCTAATGATTATGAAGTTTTTTAATCAAAAACACGAGTTTATTAAATAATTATAATTTTATACCATAACTATGTGACACATAAGGTTTGTTCCCGTAGCAAGTTCCTAACTGCTAAGGACATATTGAGTCTGCGCAGTATCAGAGTTCAGGCTCTGCTGGAACGCAGTTTCTAGCTGTTTTCCGGCTGGAATGATTAAAATTGTCAATATTTTCATAAATACATGCTCTCTCAAATGATATACAGGGTGATTATTCCAGATGTTTTATTTTATCCCCGGTCTGGTGGACAAAGTTACGGAGATAACGCTTTAGGTTACCCAGTAAAAAATTGCAATGTTTTAACTGCAGACTGCCCAATTAAAGGAGCATATCCAAATGCTATTTATGATGAATGTGTAGTGGAAATTAAATCACCAATGTTGAAAAGAACAAGAAAAACTTATTTTGATGTAGCAGGTAATATTAGTTTCAAATGTTTACATCAGATTCAAATGCACATGCACCTCACTGGTAAAAAAAGCGATATTTGTTAGAGCAGATCCGGACTTTGAATCAAATAAATTAATTTTTTTTAAAACATATAATATACGTCGTTTTGTTGATGATCTACTGAAAAGATTACCTGTTTTTTGGAAAAAAACAGTACATATTTAAAAAAATTTAATTTGTGAAGAACTGATCCATTATTTTATGAAATAATTTTGAACATTAATAACACCACAAGCTATAAGAACAATATTATGTAGGGACGTATTTAAAAAAATTTTAGATTAATACAAGCGTGTGGTTTTCAATAACCCTCTCAATATGGATTCACAACGTATTTTATTAGGTTATTTATAACGATTATGATTGAAGAAAAATGAAATCCTGAAAATACACAAACAAAGTATGTTGACTTATCAGTGAATGCTTTGAGTCTTTTTATGCTTTTCTGCCATTGCTTCCGTTTTTATTGCATCCTTATTAATATAAATAAATGTTTTGTTAGATGTTTTAATAGTAGTATTTTTACATTCTGGAACCGCACAATATTTATAGCCTTTTACTCTAGTTCTGGTCCATTGTGTCGAATAGTTTAAATTATTTCTGAACGTTCTTATTTCACAAACATAACACTGTATAATAAAAAATAATAAGCATATAAGCAAGCAAAATACTGTGCACAGAGCCTCAAAATGATGTGCTCTTCCTATTGGTAAAATAAAAAAATATATGTAAATGAACCCATTTATGGCGCAGACGACTTGTGGTGAACAATAATGGTGGCCACATTCATAATATTTTTCTCTAAGTTTTAAAGTTACTAAACTATTGTTGTATTATTTGTTAAAATGTTATTTAATAAAAAAATGGTATTTCGCGAGTCCGGTAATTTCGGAAAATTTCCTTTTTACTAAAGTGTTCTGGATAATTTATCTACCGAAAAAGCATATTAGTACAATTTTAGCTAAGACAGTTTTCATTTGCAACGAGCTCAAATGCATATAATTTTTTTCATAAGCCCGACCCTGTACATTAATTTTGCTTCCAAATTTACAGTCATGTTAAGGACTTGTTAGGTTATTAGCCCTGCAAAAAGAAAATAAATCTCCCGAAAAACAAGTTAAATATTTTCAATTAAAAAATGTAGGTACTCCTTTATTTCGACCCACAGTGTATACTGATGAATTGATAGTGTGGAGTTGAATTAGCATTATTTGTAGTTGATCAACATGGATACATCTGGACATTGTGTGAACAATGTTCAATCCTCATAGCTGGGTTATTTGCCATTTATTGGTAATCCCTTCTTTCTTACTTATTTTCTACATAATCTGCACTAATTCACTGCTATGAAATCAATGAAAAAATACTCAACGAATAATTCGTATACGATTTATTTTAAGTGATATTGTTCATTTGTAGGACGAAATATATAAAGAAATCATAAGTGTTGTCGGTGATAGTGATAAAGATCCGGATATCAATGATTTAAATGAATTAAAATTATTGGAAAGGTTTATTAAAGAAAGCTTAAGATTATATCCAAGTGTACCGGTTATATCTAGAACATTAGAGGAAGATGTCGTACTTGACGGGTACCTTTTACCTAAGCAATCTATGGTAAATATTCATATATTTGATATTTTGAGGAACGACAAAGATTGGCCAGAGCCAGAAAAATTCGATCCTGATAGATTTTTACCAGAAAATTCTATGAAAATACCTCCATATGCTTATGTTCCATTTAGTGCTGGTCCTCGGAACTGTATAGGTAAGTTACTTTAACTGGATGTAATTATTTATACTGGCAACAACAACAATTATAGGAAAATGCTTTGCCGTAAATTTTTTCAACTTGCCACTTATATTCAATAAGAAAAGAAGAAGCTTGGACTGGGAGTGACAGTAGGTGGTTTGCATCCGCATGTGGTTTAATCTTGATTTGAATTTTTTCTATTTCGAATTAAAGCTTCATACCATATTTTATTTTTAACTTCATGCTTCCTTGTGAAAATGTAAAACGTAGTAGGCTAGGTTTGATGTGACTCAACATTCAAAGAGAATGTACCAGGTTCACTTTCATAATTATTCAATAATATTCAATTGTAATTTCGTTTAATTTATTTCAGGTCAAAAGTTTGCAATACTGGAAATTAAATCAGCTCTGTGTGGAATTTTAAGAAGCTTCATTTTAGAACCCATAGACACACCTGAAACTATAAAATTAGTGGTCGATATGGCACTGAGAACCGAAAATAATAACTTAAAAGTTAAATTTACTCCTAGGCATAAAAATTGAATATATTCTTGTCAAGCAATACTGTTGTATTTTCACTTCTTTTAGGCGAGGAACCACCAATCCTGAAAGCTCCGTGATTAGGCTTAATAAATTTTTGATAAAAATTAAAAGTTAGTTCCATTATCACGGAAACCTTGTTTTTTATTTGACCCGTTTCATAGGCGTCGAGGCGAGCGGCATCCACCTCTAAAATGACATGGGCCGGTATTCTCAGGCACTCACTTGGAGCGATATCAATAAGGCAGTTTTAGCGAGGATACCGTTGAAGTGATTCAGTAACCGAACACTAACCGCGTTGTTTTAGCGTCCAGCGGTATCATAGGGGAAGGTGTTGTGACGTAATATGCTGACGTCATTGTTTGATACCGTTGATCTGAAACATTTCAACAAGTTGAGGTAGGTTACTGGCGGTTACTGAAAATTTTGTTTACAAACATGAAACATGTGTCAGTGTCACATCGTCGTAGTAGTTTATAAGTATTATTCTATGGTAGTAGTCTAATATTTGTGAAACAAAAATTAGCTTATAACATTATTAACATCATTCATAACTGTTGATCGAACAACATCGAATCTATCTGCTATTTCATTTAGTGTGCTTTGGTAATTGATGTACCACAAAAATATAAGTAGCGACTTTTTAGGGGATAGAGGTTTTCTACTTCCTCTAAAAGGTTTTTGAAGAATTTTTTCTCTGTCGATCCTTAATAAATTTTCAAGAAGTTTTTGAAATGTAGATTTTTTTAATTTAAATAATTCGTAAAACGCAGTATTGTTGTAATTATCAAGCCACACAAATTCATTCATAAACATTCTTATGTGTTTCTCTCTTATTATTGATGACAAACATCGATATTATTTTCAATTAAAAGAGCATTGTTTATTAAAAACAAGTTTTCCTCAACAATTAGCTCCCAAATTACTGGAAGTAACTGAAGATTTAATTCCATTTTTTTAATTTTTCCAACAAGAAACAAGAACGAACAAAACAAAAACAAACCCTAGATAACCAAATATAAAATATGTCAAAAAAAGTGTTAACCACAGATTTGCGAGTGCAGTGGTACATGAGAATCTACTAGCGTTTTCCATTGGCATGCACTTAGTTGGCACCAAGTTCGAGCGTACTCTACACCAGTGTACCGATATTTTGCACTGAGTGCAGGGTCAATGGAACACAGAAAAGTTGTCAGTTGTCATTCGTCAAATCAAATTGGTTGTTTTGTGGTGGTTTTTGTTGTTTTGATTAAAAGCAGGTGCAGTTTTATGTATCCTTATCTAGTTGTTTTATTATTTAACATTAAAAATAATGAGAAATTTTTTATTAGAAGTACATTGAGAGATTATTCATTTCCTAAAACAACTTAATACTTCCAATCACTGGTTCAGTATTTGTAAAATACTCCACTTTTTACAATACTATCCAGTGAAAAATAAATAATAAATAAACTATGTACTGCTTTTCTTTCGAATTCGCAGCGTTCATCATTCGCCGCCATTTTACACTCTTGCACTATACTCGAAACTACCTCCTGAGCAGGTGCCGAAAAAACTGCACTCAGTGCACATTCGCTTGCACTAGTTTTCCAATGGAATATGAAATACTGGTGCAGTGCAGCCAATGGAACACAAATTTTGCACTCAGTTCAGTTTCAGTGCACCCTAGTTTTGCCAATGGAAAACGCTAGAGTAAATACCACATCGCTGCCAATCAAATCACTCCCTTTGAAGATCGTTCGCTTGTGAGAGGAGCGAGTTGAGAATACCGGCCAGATCACTTCTAATCGCTAAAAATCATGTTACTTTATGTTTTCAAGGGTGCTGAATACGAATATGACGTTTGTTTTCCTCTAAAATTGGAGGAACATTGTTAAAATCTACAATTACGTCAAAAAATAGAAAATTTTTTCGCGAATTTCGAACTTCAACTCGCTGCCTTTCGCGGAATAATCAATATTTTTTCATAAAAATTTAATCACATATTCTTGAACTCATTTGCAAGGCAGTAAAACATACCCGAAATTTCCAAAGCAATTTCCAACCGATCGGGAAATTTCGGAAAATATTTTACTACTCTTTCTGACTTTGTGCATACTTTTGCAAAAGTTGAGTGACAAAGTTTTTAATTTTTAATTTCTACATATGTAGTCTCAAAGTGTATTATATAAGGAAGTTTTTCAGAAAATTTCAAATGTTTATTTGAAAAAGAAAAAAAATTACGGTCATTCGAAAATCCGCGCGGTTTACGTAGTGCGCGCGCTTCGAGCGCGTTTAGCTCAGTGCAAGCCTGAACAGGTATTGCTCGCAGCCAAATAGGTCAGACTTGCACGTTTTGTTTAGCCGTAGAATAAAATACATTTCAAGTCTGTAATTAATTGAAAAAATGTGAAAAGGATGTAAGTATCGATCGATTGTTGTGCGATAAACATTAATTCTTTATACGAAATGGCGAAACGTCGATCTAATAACTTTGTGAACGATGCAGATAATAAGAGTACGTATTTTGCAATCACCGTCATTCGATTGGTCAAGCCTGCCTTAACTAAATCACTTATAGCTATGCATGCATTCTGGATGCGATACGACGTCATCGCTGTTTTTTATCGGTAAGAAGACTGCATACGTAGCGTTAAAAAAGATGTCAGATGAAGAATTGAGTGATCTTGCCAATCTATGCAACGTTCCTGTTGAAAAGGCCATCGAGATTGTTAGTAATTTTCTGTACGATTCACGTAACAAGTCTAAAGCTATTCGCACAGATATTAACTCATTAAGATATAATTTTAGCTTCATTGAAAAATTCATGTATTCTAAGCCTGCATTAGAAAAACACGTATTGAGATGCATTTGGCAAATCAACGAATGGAATTAGGCAACATTTTTCACGATTTTGACAAAAAACTTGGAAGAATATGGATGGTTGATCGACGAGGGGAATGTGTTACCTGATTTTTACAATGGATTATCAGCAATGGAATATTTACAAAATTTCTTTTGTTCTTGTGCTCAAAAATCTTCTTGCTCCACCGACGTGTGCCTTTGTAAAAAATCTAGTTTGGAATGCTGTGATTTATGTAGTTGCCGAGATTCATGTACTAATAACGTGAATGTAGTTAATGATGAATGTACAGAGTGAATAAATTTTTATATTTATACATTATTTTCTACTATTTTTATTGTATTACCTATTATTTATAAAAAAAAATATTAATAGAAAATTTTAGATTCATTATTCGCTCACTGCATGAAATCCAAGAGAAACGCGCCCAGTTCAAGCGTCGACTAGAAGGTTTAAGACGCTGTATAATATTTATTTTTGCAAATAAACATTTGAAATTTTCTGAAAAACGTCCTTGTATATTACACTTGGAGACTACATATGTAGAAATTGAAAATCAAAAACTTTGTCACTCAACTTTTGCAAAAATATCCACAGTCAGAAAGAGTAGTAAAAATTTTTCCGAAATTTCCCGATTAGTGGGAAATTGCTTTGGAAATTTCGGGTATATTTTACTGCCTTGCAAATGAGTTCAAAAATGTGTGATTAAATTTTTATGAAAAATATTGATTATTCCGTGAATGGCAGCGAGTTGAAGTTCGATATTTGCGAAAAAAAATTTTTCTAATTTTTCACTTAATTGTAGATTTTAACAATGTTCCCCCAATTTTAGAAAAAAACAAGGGAAAATAAGAGGAGTTAAAACATTATCGTAAGTACGATTTAAACTATGTATAATTTATATAATATATACCAACTATATTTCGATGATTGGTCGTAAGAAAATGATGTTTTTATGGTTGATTCCTAGATATATAGGTACATAACCTCAAACTATTTAAGAATAAAAATTAATAGCATAGAAGTAGGTAAGTACTTACATTAAAATGGTCTTCACAAACAAAAGTAGCAGTATTTGTCGATTGGTTCGACGCATAGCTTGCAACCATAATGCCCTTATCTTGAGTGTATTTTTGCTTGCGCCACCAGGTAAAGTAACAAATATTTTGTCTGGAGTTTTAATAGACGTTGATTTACACTTTGGAACAATGCAATACTTGGAATACAAAGTTTTTTTTCGGCTTTATCCATTTTTAAAGCTTTCAGAAACAAATTAGGTCACAAAACTCAGACCGTGATACACGAATAAGAACGTAAACAAATGACGTCACACCATGGGGCAGCCATCTTTATGACGTAAAGTGCGTTTTGGCGGACTTTCAAAGAAGGACTTAACACCATAGGTTATGCAGACGACCTGGTAATTATATCCCAAGGTAAATACAACAGTACAACCAGAGACAGACTCCAGAAGGCTTTAAATGTAGTAATAGGCTGGACTGTAAAAGAAGGGCTACGTATTAGTCGTTCAAAAACACAGATAATTGCGTTCACCAGAAGAAGGAGAAGGGAAGGACTTGGTCCTCTGACGCTTCAAGGTGAACCAATACGATTCTCGGATGAAGTAAAATATCTTGGGATTATCCTAGACCCAGGCTTAACTTGGAACCGACACCTTCAGCACGTAATCAAGAAAGCAGAGGTGACCTTTATGGTTGCCAGACGCACTTACTGCAGTAAATGGGGACTTAGACCCAGCATGGTACACTAGCTGTACAAAATGGTTGTCATTCCCAAGATAACATATGCATCTCTGGTATGTGGCCAAAGATCAGACAATCCTCTGCTATGCTAAAACTAAGCAAGGTCCAAAGACTTGCATGCATTGGCATTACAGGGGCAATGAGGACTACTCCTACAGCGGCGCTGGAGACAATGCTAGACTGTAGACATTCGCTACATTGTGTCATAATGTGCGAAGCAAGGGCAGCACTAACCCGACTGGAAAAAGCATCAGACCATGACGTGGCACATGGGGAGGACACACAGAGATAAGGCATGTGGATGATGACATTTTCAAAATGCCAACAGACCACATGACCACCAGATATATCTTCGAGATTGTCATCAAAGATCGAAAGGAGCTTGAGGAAGAGAACGCACCACCACTTAGTAGAGCGAATGAACTGATCTGGTATACAGACGGATCAAAAAATGAGCTCGGCACCGGAGCGGGCATATACAGCAAGACGAGCAAATATGAAGGGATCATCTCGCTTGGCAAATACGCTTCTGTATTTCAAGCAGAGGTCTATGCAATACTTGCATGTGCAAGGGCTAATAATATGAGAGCCTACAACAACAGGCAGATCAGGATCCACAGTGACAGTCAAGCTGCCCTTAAAGCACTTCAGAGCTATAGGGTGACATCTCGGCTAGTATGGGAATGCGGCGAAGAACTTAGAAGACTGGCGACTCGGAACAGTGTAACACTGGAGTGGGTCCCAGGTCACAAAGGAATCGCTGGCAATGAAAAAGCTGACGCACTCGCAAGAGTAGGATCGTCAACTCTGATGAACGGACCCGAACCTGCTGTGGGCATCCCCAGATTCTTAACGAGGTCATGGTTAAAAGGGTGGGTGAAAGAACAACACAATAAACACTGGAAGAATACGACCAGGCAAATACATGGGAAGAAATTCATAAAGGAACCTTCAGAAATAGTAGCGAAAGAACTGCTTTCAATGAGCAGGAACAAACTACGCACCATAACGGGGCTACTTACGGGACACTTTCCCACGAAGGAGCACCTAAACAAAATAGGGCTGTATAACGGAGACCTTACATGCAGAAGATGCAAAAAGGATACCGAAACAGCTCTGCATATACTACCTATGTGTCGCTGGACCACAGAAGGCAGAAACTGTATGGCAGAACCATGGAGCTACTATTAAGAGGAGATGACACAGTCGACTATCTTATAATAGGAAAGTGGCATCACATGAGTGACATTGTGATGTTAGCCATATTGCGTCGACGGCAGAGCCGGACTATTTAAATTTTTTTCAATCAATAAAAATATATTCACTAGTGAAATTCTTTTTCACCTAGGTATAGCGTAGCGGCTTTTTGAATTTTTGATTAGAGGTGGTTTTCTTCGTTAAAGTGCACATTATCGTCCTTTTGACAAGATGAAATTGATAATATAGAAACACTGTATTTTGTTGGCTGCCAAGAACCTCTTTTCACAAATTTCAACCACATATCTCTTATTGATGGAGTTCTAAGAAATCTACAAACATTAAATATTATATGAAGTTAAATAAAACTTATTGAAGCACAAAGAAATATATTCCAGTACAGTCCTGTTTCGATTGTTTACTAACCTATGATATGTTGTTCCTGATGATTTTTTAGTATTTATACACTGTCTCTACTTGTACAACTTCGGGAAGCACAAGAAACCATTATTGTTCAATTATCAAAATAGAAAAAAACGACACTAACAAAAAGAAAATCCAAAAATACCCAATTCACATCCACAAAACAATACGAATGTCAAGTTGACAGAGAAGTGGTAGTAAAATGGCGAAGCCGATACCACTTTTATGACAGGCGTAGCGACTCCTCTTAATACTAGCTCCATGGGCAGAACCCAAATGACTCCAGAAGACTTCTACAACCAACCAGCAAATAACCTGTATGAGCTAATACAGGGAACGGATTGGCTGAATAGGTTGTAGTCAGAGCACTAGGAGTATCCACAATAAGCCCAGGAGGCTGAGGCGGTGCCGGCGAAGGGACGGCTCCTTTGGAAAAAAAGATACATTTTCGAAAAACAATTTTAATATTAAATTTTGTACATAAAATATAAATGCTATATAATAATAATTACAATTTGTACATCTCATTAAATTCTATTAAATTGGACAAAGTTATTTAGTTTCAAAATAAGTGTAATGTATATACAGGATGTTTCATAAATCGACGTATAATCGTCTACTGTACACTTATTTCACAAAATACACAATAATTAGCAAGTAATTAACATTTAAAAACTCTCAGTTTGCGAGATGCTGGCTATTAACTTAAAAACAAAAAAGTTGTAGCGCGTTCTACCGAAATATCAAGGATTACTTTTAAAATGTATCTTCGATGGTTAGTGGACACTTTCAAATTACCAGAAAAAATAGTAGTTTGTACAACAAGTGCGCAAAGCGTCACTTTTCCCACGAGCGCAGAAGTTTGTGGCTCGAGCCGTAAGGCGAGTGCCGCAAATCTAGCGAGTGGGAAAAGTGATTTGCGTACAAGTTGCACACAATATTTTTTCTACAACCACATTTATTAATGAAAGAAATACAGTCATTTATATAATATGAAAATAAATAGAAAAATCAGTTGAATGTATAATTAATTGTAAAATTTGAATAAATTTGTATTGAAACCTCAGGTAAAAAATTTTCGGTGGCAGTTCTAGCCTTTTCAATATTATATGGAGGAGTATTTTCAATGTCCGAATTGGACAACTCAAAAAAAAAGTTATTTTGATCTTGGTTCATAATTCCTTAAATTGTTTTTTAATTAATTAAAATTGATAATGAAATAAATAGTTTACTTAGGTACTTTTGGTTTTAATTTAAAAATTGTACACAAATAAGAAACACACTATTAGGTTGAATTGTCAAAATAAGTTGACAGGTCATAGGTAGCTTTGTTTGACATTTCGGTGCGGAAAAGTGCCATAGCGGGTACTTTTCGCATTACTTTTCCAACGGCTATCAAAAGAATTAGGAAAGGCCTGCTTTGCGCATAAAAATTTGTGTAGAAAAGCGTGTTTTGCATAGTGGTTGTAGGAAAAATATATTATTTCCTGTCTACATACATATTTAAAGCATATATCATACAATTTATTTTTGTCGATTTCTGAAATACCCTGTAAATTAGGTTTTTAACAAATTTTATTAACATTTTGTTTTTCTTATCCTCTCTCTAATCTACAGAAAAAAGCATGTTTAGATTCTTTTACATCACTTCGTAAATATTTATCGTAAAAATTTAAAACTACGTTTTCCACTTTAAAACCAAATTTTTGATACAACAACAAAGCCGGATTGTCCATGCCAACATGGAGGGTTATATCTTTGTCTAAACTAGTCTGAAATGAAAAATAAATTTACATATACTTACATTATTTTGTTTTATCTTCAAGTATTATTGTACCGGATTTCTAAGAAACTGAATACATACTTGTATAAGATGATAGATCATGAATTTTGCAATACCACAATTTCGCCATTGGGGTCTAGTAAATAAAAACGACATATAATTTTCTGTGTGTTTCACGTCTGGAACTAGAAATGCAAATCCAACAAGCAGCCTTTTATATAAGACCACACAACTGAAATCGGGATACTGTAGTGTTTCTGTCACTAAAATTTAAGTTTATTATTGATAATAATAAATATGTGCGATGGCAAAATGTGAACAGTAAATCCCTCTGGGAGGTTATGGAAAAGTGGTCCAGGTCAAATTTGCTGAAATTTTGGGTTGATTTACATTTCATTCCAAACCTGAGCTGGGCCACCGAAAATTATGATTGAGGACGCATTTGATTCGAAATAGCATCTACGAAATGGAAAATTGGGACAAAAATTACAAAGGTTATAAACAATTGAGTAAAAAAAGGTAGAACGTGTCGAGGGACACACGGTAGGAACTTTAGTTTCTTTTAAGCAAAGATTATGTAATGAATCTGACGTTATAGATAAACAATTTGCATATTCCTCGGTGGTGGACTAGTAAGCAAACCAGACTCTCACGCGGTAGACCCGGGTTCGACTCCCCGTGGAGAAGTTTTTTTTTATTGTAAATTTTATTTTTAAATAATTATTCTGCTTGATATTAATAACGACAACAGGTAGACGTTTAAAATATTTAGCAGAATATACATTATTATAGATAATGGTACGGTACCCTTCATGAGGGAGTCCGACTGGCAACTGTAAGTTTACGTCAAAAAAATTAGAGGAAACATAAAATTGAATTGTAAAATTTTTAATTATATTACAGTTTATAGAAATTTTTATTTTCTAGATTTTTTCTTAAGTGGGTCGTAGAAAAAATATGCTGTTCGACTCGTGTGGATTGTCCATATCGCACCTGAACGCACCCAAACTTCGTCCTCGTGCGATATGGCTATCATATCCACACTAGTTGCACAAACTAGTATTTCTATCAAAATATGCCCTTTTACATTTAAAAACAACCTGCCAAATGTCAAATCAATTTATCCATCCATTTTAAAGTTATCGAATTAAAACATTCAAGTTTTCAAAATTTCAACACCCAGTATTTCGAAAAGTAAATCTGCTAGACCCCTTAATCCTCATATCATTTTGTCCAATTTTACGAGAGGAATCTACATACAAACGTTGTAATTACTCTTAACGCTCGAGATGCTTATACCATTTTTTGCGCGATCGTATTGGAATAAATTCCGAACAAAATAATTTAAATTTCTTCGAAATGAACGAAATGTCGAAAGTGATATTCATATTTCTCGATCAGCTTAAAATATATTTTGCATTTTGGTGCTATTTATAATTTTTCGACGTCTGAACGGTAAGTAAATCACTTACCGAGGTGTTAAACTTAGAAACCAGTAAACACAACCTACCGTCCTGACAACCGATGCTGTAAATAAACAAAAAAATTAGAGAAATAATGGTAAAAATGTATCCGAACAAATTCAAGTAGATCCCCAGCACTGCGAATACCAGCTTTGCATAAAATTTTAATGTAGCATCGGTGGTTCAGTGGTAGAATGCTCGCCTTCCACGCGGGTGGCCCGGGTTCGATTCCCGGCCGAAGTATATGAATCGCTGCTTCGTAAACGAGAGAGAGAGAGAGAGAGAGACTCAGGAGAAAGCACACGCACGCAATCAAGGCACATAACGAAGCAACGTAACATAACGTAACGTAACGGTCAGATCTTTTGCGTCGCGACCCCCGGTCGCTCAAACATAACCTGACGTAAAGAACTAAAGTTCCAAAAATATCTGTCGGTTTATTGCAAATATGTCGAAAATTATTTGAGATATCCTAGATTTTAAAAAGAAAATATCGAAAAAAAGTCCCGCTTCCTGTTTCAACTAATTGAATATGAAAAGTGAGGAAAAAATAAATTTTGGTACTATCTACAGAAAAACCCTGTTCATTTGTTTGAAAATTGAATATTTGAACGAATATTTGGGAATTTAGAATTGAACTAAATGTTAATAAAAATAAATAATAGACACACTATAAACTTACGGTCGATTCCAGGCCAGAAAAATTGGTTGCAAAGACTATTTATAGCTGGAATGTGTTCGGGCTGAACGTAAGTATAATCAATAGGTCCTCGAGGTGGTAAAACATAATTTTTATTGGATTTATTTGCAGCTACTTGAATTTCTGCCATCAACTTTAACCAATTAGGAAATGTTTCAATATCTGTATCTCTAAATATGTAAGGTTTCAGATAAATGCCACTGTAGGGAGATAAAATAAGTTCTTGTCTTACACCACCTGTTAGTTTGGTATGGAGTGGAATTCCTTTTATACTCGAGTAATCTAGAAAATAAATAATATACGCAAAGTCAGGCTACTTTTTCCATTGTTTTCATTCAAAAGAGACTTGTTTCTCTGATTAGACATATGCCGATCAGAGGAAAGAGTCGTCAAGAGAGATGGACACGTGTTAGGGCCAGTTCCATAATGCTTTTAAAGGAACCTTTAAGCGTAAAAGGTCGTTTGTAGTGTAGTGATCTGTTTCATAACCAAAAATTCACTGTTAAAACTTCCTTAAGTTAAATGTTCAATTTTTACTCAAACCACCAAATAACCAAAAAGTAAACACAAATTCTGTCAAAGATCCGTCAAATTAAGGAGAAACCTGACGAGCAGTTCAGCCAACACAGTACCTATATTCAAGCCTAAATGGGAATTTTATCATGAGGACGCGTCCATACTATTATGGAACTTACCCTAGTTTTAAGAGACCCTTTAAGCTAAAGGACCCTTTAGTTAAATGCCCATTTAAGCAATGACTATGAAACTGGCCCTTGAAGATTTTGCAATAGGGTGTTCAACTTTTCAGCCACATGTTTTATTAGGTACCTAATATTAAGAAGTGAACAATGCGATATTCAAAAATAAAATAATTAGAAATTTAGTCTTTAGATTAACAGAAAAAAAAACGGAAACAGAAATTTACTAAAATTATGCAAGTTATAATGCAGAAACATCACTAGTTAAAATGTGAAGTTGTTGATAGTCTTCCTTTGCTGTTCAAGGGGCTGGAATTTACTCCAGGAACCCAAGAACACAAGTTTGTGTACCATTGGGTGATGGTGTATCTGCATATCAGGCCGAGATTTATGCTATCTTGGAATGTGCGCAGATAAACCTAGACAGAGGT
>CAJUYG010003878.1:0-18950 GCA_910591675.1 Galerucella calmariensis | reverse complement strand
TTTAGCTAATAATGAATTTATGCGTTACTTTATGGACGCACTGTATATAAATATGTAGATATAACTACATGCACATTTTGAGATTAAAATTTAGAATTTATTGATTGGTTTGATAATTTTTGCAATAAGAACTGTTTATTTGGAATGAAATCATTTTAGTAATTCCCATCCGACTGAGAGATTTTGAGTAGTTCGAATGTTGTTTGTTCTTACAGAAGCAGAGCTCGCAAAGCCTCACCGACTTTCCCCATTTTGTGCTAATTAGTTACCCCAATCATGAATTTGTTTCCCATATTATAGCAGAAAATTTTTATCAAAAAGTTAGCTCTGTCATTTGATATTACACGGTTAAATCATACCAAAACACACCAACAAATTGTTGCTATTATACTTAGTTGATCCATGGAGAATGTTCACTTATCATTTCCTCGGCTACTCTATGAGCCACAGCTGATTGAGCCATAAAAGGCACTAAATTCATGGATATGTCAAACCTGATTAGGTTGGATTGTTAAGGCTAATTTCATGGACGTATAAATATGACTACAAGGAAGTGGGTGGCACGCAGAAATCTCCAGAATGGTGTTGGCAAAAACTTCAAGACGTTGTCAGATCAACTGGTAAAATTCCCCAGTTTGTTTTGACGTTTATTGACATTTGATAATCGTCTAATATTTACAAGATTTTGTGGTGCTTTTAAATTCATTGTTTCTAAGATTAAAAAACAGCTATTTTCATAGCCAATTATTTAGACAAATCTGCAGTGTGTAGTTAATAAAATGCCGAAGCAGCTGAACAGTAAATGTCAAGAGATGGTAACATCTTTGTTGAGTTATTTTGAACAAGAATGCCGAAATGGGGGCCCGCTTCTCCTGCTTACTGCTATAAGAGACGTAAGTAATAGTATTCCCTTTTGTATTTAGTATTATTAAGAACTGTCAATCTAACATCAGATTGACTTTTCTAGTTTTCGTTAAGTGGAGAAAAAACTACAGCTTGGCAACATCACAATATTTTGTTTTGCAACGTCATCGTCTTTTTATCGTAAATAAACTATACTTTTATACAAATAAATAATCATACAAACAGGCAGTTTTAGTGTATGTTTGGTCGCGTATTATATACTAAACTCGTTCAATATATTTATAATAATTACTAATAAATGGTTTAATGTACAATAATATAGCTTAAACATGCACGGTCAATGAAAAAAAATACTGTTAACTACTCAAAAATTAATATATCCAAGATCGCGAATTAAAATATGCTGGTGAGTGTGACTAGCATTACTCGTCTTCCATTATGTTTTTGATCTCCGGTCTAAGTGGTCTCTATTTCGTGTTGAGTTAAGAGGGCGAACGTTAAATGCCTCCTGAGACCCCATTTGAATATGGGTGGATGTTTAATTTTGTTATTTAATGGAAGTTTGGGGTTATTAAAACGACGGCGAAAACGGAAAACGACATTATCTCGCGATGTTATCGAGTGGTGGAAGTCTACTTAACCACGTCAGAAGAGATTTGGAGAGATGCTGTCTGTGGGTCTAACAATAAATTGAAATTTGTGTAGACTTGAAAATTAATTAATGGGATATGTGGCCAGTGACCTGTAACGTATTTTACATCTGAAAAATTTATTAGTTAGTTAGCTCTTGGTCTAATATACAAATATTTCAATTGGAATTATTTAAAATAGAGACGTAGTGTAGTTGTCAATTTTCACGTTTCCCGGATATATTGATCACAGTTTCAGCAAATGACGATGCTTCTTTAGCCAGCCAAAGTCAAGTCAAGTCAGTTTCTTAGATTGTGAAAGAAATTATACAATAATTGATTTCATTTCATTTTGCAGTTCATGCCAGTCATGACCCTTGCTAAATCAATAAAGGTTGAACCATCCAAGTGATATTAAAATATCGTGAACATTCATTTTTTTCTGTTTCTGTGTCGGGCAGGTTGCTTCACCCCTTATCAGAACGATTTTGGGGTCTTTTCTATTGTCAAGAGTGTCATTGTGCAGAACCCTAGCTTCTTGAGTTTGACAAAATATTTTATACCTCCATATTTTCTACTTTTTTTTGTCGCTGGCCTTCAATTTTTATACAACGGACTTTCAAAAATGCAGATTTTCCTTGTCCCACTCAATAAATTAACCATCTATTTCAAAACGTCATATTAGGATTATTTTATTTCCAATACTATTTTGATTTCGTATTTTGTGGCTATTTTTTTTTGAATTTTTCATTGAAAAATATAATATAATACCAAATAACAAGTTTAGTTTTTGTGTACTGACTGAAACTTGCAGAAAATTCTACAGTCATTTTAAATAGTTTTCTGTAAAAATTGACTCAAATTACGAGATATACACTTTGATCTGTGTCAGTTGGTCGGTAGGCGATGTGTATTGAATTTGTATAAACTCACATTTTTCGTAGAATAGCTTTTGCATCATTTTTTTTAGATTTCATTGGATTAGTGGATTATTTCGAAATCTGGCAACAGCGCAAACAAAAAATTCTTCAAGTTGGTTAAAACTAGTTAAATATTTTTTTCGTTACTTGAGGCATCTTTAATTTTAGATTCGACACCTTGGGCTCTTCTATAAGGCGGTTTATGTAAGGGCGGGTGTTACAGTAGCTACATCTCGGTCTGTTGTTCCTACCTAGGATATGTAAGTGGGTGAAATGAGTGTGTCCTATCCTTGTTCAACAAATTATGACAAATTATGTACTGTCACAGCGCTTAAAGAAAACGAGCAAATTATGCATTTGTGATGTTGAGATGTAATGAAAAACAAGAGGGTTTGTGATGTACTGTTTCTTTTGGCTTAGTTTATGCAACCAACACAATTAACCGAATTTTTTCGTAATATTGAATATATAGAAACGTAAAACTTATATTGAACCCTTATATTAAACCCATACTAAGTACGCTTATGGAATTATTGATCCGCCGGATTTATGAATAAACCATACTTTAAAAATTATGTCTCATGCAGATAATATTCAATTATAATGGTTGAGTTGGGATCATTCTAATTCCGAAGTTTTGAGTATTTCACGTTGTGCTCGAAGCGTGAGCAAGTAAAATATTCAGATCTGAAGTAGTTAAGATAACAACTTTATTATTTTAAATGCCAGGCAGATAAATCTCTACATGAAAATGTACTTAAGCCGTTAATCGAAATCTCTTTTTCACATAGACCAGTCTAATATTCACGAATTAATTTGAAAATGTACCCGTCACACAAGGGAGTTTTTTTTTATTAGAATTTAAGTGCCACGACAACTATGGCCATTGGCACTATACAAAATATATATATCATAAATTCGCTATCTTAAAACATAAAATATGTCAAATATCATGCTAGTTCATATCTTATGGTAGAGGTTAGTTGCTTTGAGGAATTTCAATATCTTTGGAATTTCAGCGGTGCAGTTTAAGAGTTCTTTCAGGTTCAGTTTATATCGCTGTCTTGAGTGAAAACTTTCAAAGTATGATTATTAAATCATTTTAATAAAATTTGACCCAGAAACAGAAAACAAGGAAAAAGAAAGATTGCCATTGGAGAAACATAATTGAACCGAACCAATATTGCTATTAAGGTGTGTTCCCGCCAAAACAAGGAACAAGAGCGAACATGATCGAGCTAGCATTCTACAGCAATAATCAGAATATGCATGTTCTGACGTCCACTGCCCTTCATATAATATCATATGATATCTGAATCAGCAGTGTCTCTGGGATCAGATTTCTAAAGCTCCAATCGCAATTTAGCGTAGCGATCAGAAAGTCATAATAGTATATTACACATCAAGGTTATTATTGACCGAGCACCAAAATTATTTCGCAAGAGGTTTTGCGATTTGCGATAATTGTCTTCACCATTGTGGTGTATATACAATTTTCTCCATTACTAGCCAAATTGAGACAAAAATTAAAAATAATTATACACTGATTCAATGTTAAAAGATTACTTATCAAATTATTTTTAATGGGAAAACGGTGCATGTGAACTTCTTTATTGTTGCTATTACAATTTAGGCACACAGCAATAAAATAACATTATTCCTATAGTTTATAATCGTCAATATTAAGTGCAACGGATTAATGAAAACAATTATACGACCACATCCAACGATTTTACAAAACCTGGGTTATGGTTTACTTTGAACTTTGAACACATGCGCAATTGGAGAATTGGAGAAAAAACAAATTACAGGAGGTAGTTAGCGTTTATAAAACATTTAATATATTTTCCACACTCTACACCACAATCACAAACGCAACACGAAAATCGTTTACCTCGTCGTCTGACTGACAAGTACACTATCTGTTTTCGCTCCTCAACTAATCCATAGATAATAAACAAGTAAGTAAGTAACAAGTAAGAATTGAAACTTCACTGACGTTTATACATTTATGAAATTTTTATAAGAGTATATTTCAGGTACCGAATACATTAAATATTTTCAAACGTTTATGTTGGAAAAATGTCGCATTCTGGAATAATAAAATGAAGTTCAATTTGTTGAATTATGCAACAGTATCAATTTCAAACATCAGAATTTAAGGACAATGAGCATGAGCGCAACATTGTAAAAATTTGTTTCGATTAAAGTTCTGTTATATTTCATATTTTTAGAGTATTATATTTATTATACAAGACCCATTAACAAAGATGTCAATGTACTTTTGAATATAGTTATAGGGGAGCCCAGGGGATGCTAAATTTGCAGTTATGGGAACCTGTTAGATTTTGAAGATTAGGTACTAAAATGAAAAACAGTGTACGTCAGGTTTCTCATTTCAATGGGGGGGGAGAGCGAGTTCAAATTCTCAAAAATGTGAACAAAAAGAAACTGTTAGAAATATTCAAGCCTTTCTCAGGGGGTGGAGACTTACTCACTAAAAAAGCTAAACACAATATCCAGAGATATCTGTAGATGTCATGAGTTATAATTGAATATTTAGCCAAGTTTTTTTCTAAGATGGCGCTGTTTTCGTAAATAACTGGTAGCACTGTTTGTTTATCTGTCGGCCATTGCTTGGCACGTGTTTGTTTGTATTGAGTTGTTTCATTTTGTTCTTGTGTTTTTAACTATAAGTATAAAATGGGATTTGTTCGTTGTTGTGTTCCACAGTGTACTAACAGAGAAGTTCGTTATATTAGGAATTTCATTATATTTCAGGATCCATTACATAAAATGGCAAAATACAAAAGAAGCTAATTAATATTTTTATATTATAGTAGTATTATTGATAAAATAAAACGTGTTCTTTTTAATATCTTGTTTTATTTATAAACCTGAAGGTACTTCATACTCTTTCAAGCCAGAAGTAACAATTTTACCACCACCTTTGAAGTATTTTCTACTTAAAAAATGCATTAGGAGCCAAAAACCTGAAATTGTTATTTTGGACTTAAGAGGTTTTAAAACAGGTTTATGGAAAAATGAAATGGGCGGAAGTTTTAAATTTAGCCCCATTAAAGTTGATAGATTTCTGCTCAACTTTCTCTCTTACTACAACGACAACTACAGATGGCAGCACATTTGATGAAACCAAAATATTAATTATAGAGGGCAGTCTTTTGGTTATCTCTGATCTGTGGTCTTTCTGATGATCGAGATTTATTAATTTGACGATTAATTAGTGAGGGGTAGACATAAAAAGGGGAGTAGAAAAAAACTATCAGAGAGTTTCAGATATTCAGAGGGAATGTTCAGTGAAGTCAAAAAAGTGTCTCATTCAACTGACTAACGATTTTACCTGGAAATACTGACAATTTGAAAAAAAAAGTGTTTCTACTGGCGTGCGGAAAAAGCCCTTTTTCCGCACTTATTTTAGTGTTGAAAAAGTTACTTTGTTAGGAAAACTACTATTTTGATTTCAGTTTGGACGGTCAGTGTAAATAAGTATGCGGTATCAATTCTAAGTAAACTAAGTAAAAGTAAAAAGGAACTCAGATAACTGCAGGCCAAGTAGTGTGTTTATATGAAGAACAAAATACTTAATTAGATTTTTCAATTCTCATAAATACTGTATTAAGGAAGAATATTCAAAGCAGATTTCGAAAAACATCACAATAATTACTTTTTTTATTGGTGAACCATTTTACCTATTTAAAGCACTCAGCGAACTTTAAAAAACGCGCGTGTTTTAAAGTTACCGTGGCAACATCAACAACTCGAGAAACGAAGTCTAAATCTATGGTCTAAATCATGTCTAAATGACAATTTTTTTATTTTAGACAGTTTATATTTGAGTAAATTGTGCTTTGGTAGATGGTAGATCTATGTATTTGTAATTTGTCTTATCGAAATGGAAATGTTAGAAGATGATAACGATTTAGGAATAATTGATATAATTGAATACGGCATACCCAGACAGTTATATATAAGGATCGATTATTTTAATACATTCGATCCTTGGACGTTTTTTCTTAGATTTAGAATGACGAAGGAAACTGCTCTCAATTTACTTGGAGAAATTAAAATTGTTTATTTTCGATGACATTTTTATTCTTGCTAATAATATCTAATAATAATGATTTTTCACGTGTTGTGAAATTTATTCTTCGAGATCGTTTTTCTCCGCTCATATTTAAACTACTAAAATGACTCGGAAGAAAAATTACTTATCAAAACGATCTTTCTTTTCAAAAAAAGATTTTAAGAACTGCGGCGTTGTCAAATGGAACCTCCCACTTAGTTAAGGGAGGTACGGCGCGAACGAAGTTCCACTTAAATTATAAGTGTCACTTAGCTAAGTATGATTTTTTAGGTTAATCGGTGCGAATGGCCCTTAAGGAGTAGTTTGTAACGTCAAAACTTTTATTCGAA
Source organism: Galerucella calmariensis (assembly GCA_910591675.1). Lineage (NCBI taxonomy): Eukaryota > Metazoa > Arthropoda > Insecta > Coleoptera > Chrysomelidae > Galerucella > Galerucella calmariensis. The sequence continues at coordinate 12,103 of CAJUYG010003878.1, read as the reverse complement.
CAAAATTTAACCATGTCAAATTTATAAATTAAAATTGAAAGTGCCGCTGGCATTGTTTGAAATATTAATATTTCCATTTTTCAAATCTTAGGAAATGGTATTTAAATTAATACTATTGACAACGCATGACAACGCAAGGTATACATCATGTACATCACGAATTCAACCATTTGACATTTAGTTCTTATTTCCATCTATGATTTCCATTTCTTGTTGTTGTGGTAGTTATAGACCAGTATTTATAATTTCAAAGTGCACCAATAAAAAAAATATCGTAAAGTATTCGTGGATAACTGGTCTTTAAAACACTTGCTCTATTTCGAGCACGACGGCTAACCTTAATATCCACTTATACTTCAATATACTAATGTAACATTACGTAACTGACTTACCTGTTTATGCATTTCGACGTTGAGACCATAAGACATTTCGTAGTACTGAAACAAACAAAAAATGTCAAATTCAAATTTCTTTTTACAATAAACAACTATAGTATAGAACTGATAAGTTTGAAGTGGTATGGGCCGATTAGCCACCTCGTCAAATCCAATCTAGATAAATAATTATGGTATAAATAATCAATTTACATGACCGTTCATAGTATATTAGGTAACGTGTGTGGTAAGAAGCATTTTACGCACAAATGGAAAAGTACTAATTACGTAATTACTTGTACTTGTATTTTTTATAAGAAGCATAAGAAATAACAGTTACATAATTAGAGGTGCTTGGTAAACTCCATCTCTATTACTCTATTACCAATGAAAGAAGCACATTAAAGAACTAACGTTTAATCATTATTAATATATTGTTGATAATCGAAAGTCCATTTTTCAATTATAATCAATACATATACTTAGCCTTTTGGGCTTTTCATAGTTAAACATGGCCGAATTGAATGTTTTTAAATAGTAAGTTTTGGTGACGTCTATTGACAGTTGCTAAGATGTTGCTAGGGAAGCCGTGCGATTTACTTTATATCTGTGCGTTTTTTTTACAGTGCGTAAGAGACGTCATTACATTGATACCGACTGTGTGTTATTGACTGATTACAGGGGGGGGTCGTAGGTAATAGTATATTACGTAACGTGTGTGGTAAGGAGCATTTTATGCACGAATGGAAAAGTAGATAGTACTCGTTTCCTTCTACCCGAGCTCGCCGGAGTTTACAGGAAAAAGTCATAGAGAGTAGCATTTGTCGATAGAAAACATTTTCTTTTCTTTGCTATTTCCTTTCTATTTCTACTTCTATCAAGTTACAGAGTACGCGTGCAGAAAATCTATTTAATACGATTCTGACACATGATAGATATTGTCTGAACACTGAAACAATATTATTCATAGATTGAAATATGTGAAAGGAGTAGTAGGCACACTATATGAAATACCAATATCATTTTTAACCCCTTTATCATTTTCCAAGTTTTTTTTACAAACTCCTGAGACACCCTGTATATTTTGAAAATGCAGAGAATATTACTTCCTAGGTAGGTATAATGGTATAAAGAAGGGTTAATATTGTATGATTGACTGCAATTTCTATATAAAATTACCTGTCTCATTCAAAAATACTTATTTATTTTTAACAATAAAGACTGATGATACAAGGCTTTAAATCCACATGATAACTCTTTCCTGGTGATTGTGGATGGCAATAATAAAATTGTTTGTGTTCTCAATAAATTTACAAGATATTGAAGCGAGTTGAGTGATCGAATCAGCATGATATGAATACCCCGTTAACATAACAACAAGAGCACGGCACGCCATACACAAACTGCAATATAGAATGGTAAAAAAAGCTTGATAGAAATCAGCCTGAATTATTTCCTTCACTGGTGGTTATTAAAGTAGTTTTTTGTAAAAGGCTGATGTCAGTTCGTCACGCGATTTAGCAGTTACCTTTATTATCATAATAAATATAAATATGTTTCAACAGAACAATCTTTATTGAAAGAGTTTCGATGCTTTCAATAATATTGGTAGTTTGCACGATAACTATCTATACTGACTTACAAATATATAGATACAAATTTAATCTACTGTTTCAGCAGCGTGTTTTTTAATAATCTGTTCAATCGCAATATGAAAATCTCGTCCAGCAATACCAAATTCAGATAATCAAAAGTTTTGTGTTCCCTCCGAAAAATAAACATACTAGAAGAGTAAACAGCTGATACCAACATAATTAACCTCAACCTTTTCTTCAAACTTCAGGTGTCCCACAGGGCTCTATATTGGGTCCCTTACTATTCAACATTTTTATAAATGACATTACCGAAGATCTGGATGCTGACATTGATAAAGACGTATATGCTGATGATATGAAACTATACTGTGAAATAAACTCAGTTAATGACTGCTTAAAACTTAAGAGAAACCTTAATTTGGTCAATAATTGGTGTATCAGAAACAAGCTTCCTATGAACCCAAATAAATGTAACGTAATGTCCTTTTGTCGGAAATAAAACAACACACTCTATAAGGGTGTTTTCAGCCGAAATTGCCGAAGAAAAAACCACCGAAGTTACACGGCCAAAGAGAAGACGGCTCGCCCCCAGCTGCTAGCCCTTTTAGCTGGGGACGAGCTGTACGCCGAAACGCGAACTACGATGATGAGACCCATCGGATAAGATGGGGGAAAGTGGTGGAAGTCCTCCCCGGAGATGTACCTCGCTTAGATAGTAACATCCTGGGTGGGACGGGCTCATCTAGGTTGTGTGTGTGTCAGAGATGTTTGTAATTTGGTTCTGGCCAGGTAGTAGACTCCGTTTCACATAAGAAGAACCCACACATAACAATATCTGATGTGCAGCTTCTTCGCGCATAGGACTGCAGCTTCTAAACTTCTAGTGAGTTCTACTTATGTGAAGCGGAGTCTAAATTAGATGCCTGCCAATAACATTTAATTTGGTTCCCAGTCCCAAAAAGGGCATTGGTAATTTAGTTCCCGGGTCAAATGACAATGTCAAATGTGTTCAAACATCTGAATAATATTCCAATATTCAATTTTAATAATGGTACTAAGTAATTACTTCACCATACAGTACTCATAGAAACAAAAATCTATTTTTGGAGAAAATTTTTTTATTGCAATCCACACAAAAAAATAGAAGGTCAACAATTTTATCATGATTTAAATTTACATAAAAACAAATTAAGAACTGTTATTTAAGCAAATTTCAACGATCAATTTTCCATTCAATAATAATTGGTTAATGTTGAATTTTAATGACTGTATCATTAACCGCACTTGATTGGCGACTAATCAAAAAATAATAATAATAATCATAGATATAGGTAGTATAATAAGATGCAAATCAACTGCTAGTTACATAAATTATTTTTATTTTTTTACTCAATTTGACAAATGAGATTTTTCTATCCGTAAAGTAGTGAATCAATTAGGAAATAGCTTGTTAACTTTTTTTTAAACACACACCAGAGATCGTTAGTAAACGTCTCGGTAATTTATAGGTGCCTTTTTGAATAAATAGTTATATTAACAGTATTTTTAGAATATTTCTTATTGAATGGATTTTTATTCAAAGTAACATTGAAATATTATTCGAAATTATTATCAAACAAGGAGCGCCAGAATCTTTGAATTAATGGAGTTTCATATTTAAAAAAGGTAGAACGTGTCGCGGGACACACGGTAGGAACTTTATTTTCTTTCAAGCAAAAATTATGTAATACATTTGACGTTATACAGTGTGACCCATTTTTAATGGAAACACCCCCCTAAAATTTGAAGTTGTGAACGGATTTTGATAATTTTTTTTTGAAATGTCTACTAAAAAGTCTATCTTGGGACAAAATTTGAAATGTTTATTCCAATTTTCAGGGCATACTACGATATTTTTTCTTAGTCGAAAATCGAGATTTTTTATTAGCGATTTTTTTTAATGGAAAAATCACTACGCCACTGGATTCAGAGTACGTCTTAACAGGTGTGACCAAATTTTCATGAAAAAATATTCATTAATAACAAAGTTATGACAACTCAAAAATTCGAAAACTCACACAGCTAACAGTCACAAAAAACACCCTATATCAACAGATATAGCCAACGCAATATTGGTCCTTTCTTTTTTGAGGAAAACATAATACGCAGAGGTTTCTAGAAACACATAGTTTTGGGATGCTATTCACGAGCTTCCAATCAATGAACGATCAAATTTAATTGTCCAGTTAGAATGTTAGATGGATGTTCAGTTCATTTTGCCAGAGCTGTGAGGCAATGGCTTAACGAACATTTTCCAAACCGATGGATAGGCCGTGGTAGTAGAGTGGCCACCCAGATCTCCAGACCTCAAGTTTTGGGCTTTTTTCTCTGGGGAATTCTCACACAAAAGGTTCACAAAAACCGCTCAAGAGATAGAAATGAACATTGTGCAAGAATTCGACAGGTATGTGCCACAAGAACTAGGGAACGTAATAAGAAACATTCGTAAGCGCTACGACAAATGTATCGAAATACGTGGTGGATTAGTAGAGGCTTCTAGAATATGAGTTTGAATCAATTGTTGCACTGAATCGAAACATTCCAATAATTAGTTTTCATAGTTACGTTAATTAAAATTTTTTCCTTAATTATTAGTTGAATTGTGTGAATGTAATTCCATTATTTTCATTAAAAAAATTTACGCTATCTGTTTTTTTTTCATCTGGTGGCACTTTATTCAAAGATTACAGAATAAATATATATTCTGTAATCTTTGCTTTATTGTTGAAATCATAAAAAATATTCTCATGGCTATATTTGTTGATATAGGGTGTTTTTTGTGACTGTTAGCTGTGTGAGTTTTCGAATTTTTGAGTTGTCATAACTTTGTTATTAATGAATATTTTTTCATGAAATTTTGGTCACACCTGTTTAGAGGTACTCTGAATCCAGTGGCGTAGTGATTTTTTCAATAAAAAAATCGCTAATAAAAAATCTCGATTTTCGACTAAGAAAAATTATCGTAGTATGCCCTGAAAATTGGAATAAACATTTCAAATTTTGTCCCAGGGTAGACCTTTTAGTACTTGACATTTCAAAAAAAAATTATTAAAATCTGTTCACAATTCCAAATTTTAGGGGGGTGTTTCCATTAAAAGTGGGTCACACTGTAGATAAACAATTTGCATATTCCTCGGTGGTCGAGTAGTAAGCAAACCAGACTCTCACGCGGTAGACCCGGGTTCAATTCCCCGTGAAGAATTTTTTTTTATTGTTAATTTTATTTTTAAATAATTATTCTGCTTGATATTAATAACGACAACAGGTAGACGTTTGAAATATTTAGCAGAATATTCATTATTATAGATAGATAATGTTACGGTACCCTTCATGAGGGAGTCCGACTGGCAACATCTACTTATAACAGCATCGTATATTTAAAAAGGGAAACCGTAGCATTATACAAATTGGACATTCAAGAACTGTACGTGTTGACCACAAAAAAATAAGTGGAAACATAAAATTGAATACTTCAAGAGATCATCCATTACTCAAATGTGGTTAAAATCCAAACTAAGGGTAAATGAAACTCAAAGTCCAAACCACAACTTTAATATTGATATTGTTCTCCAAAAGAACAAACCATATAGCTTAGCAACTAGTTTCGGTAAAATTTACCATCATCAGGCTTATGAAACATTTACTACTGGTGTAAAACCAATCAATTTACCATCATCATCATTGCTGTAGGTATTTAGATGGTTCGGAAAAGAAAAAGAAAAGAAAAGGAGAAAACTTATGCTAAAATATCCATGGCCATGGAAACTTAATTAAGAAAGAAAAATTAAGGAATGAGGAATTTGTCTTATAATTTTACATTTGTTTTTTCATGTCCATATCGCACTTGAACGATTGAGCTCAAACTTCGTCCTCGTGCGATATGGCCATCATATCCACACTAGCTGCACAAACTACTATTTCTATCAAAATATGCCCTTTTACATTTAAAAACAACCTGCCAAATGTCAAATCAATTTATCCATCCATTTTAAAGTGATCGAACATTCAAGTTTTCAAAATTTCAACACCCTGTATTTCGAAAAGTAAATGTACTAGTCCCCTTAATCCTCATATCATTTTGTCCAATTTTACGAGAGGAATCTACATGCAAACGTTGAAATTACCCTTAACGTTCGAGATGCTTATACCATTTTTTACGCGATCGTATTGAAATAAATTCCGAATAAAATAATTTAAATTTCTTCGAAATGAACGAAATGTTAATAGTTTAAAATATATTTTGCATTTTGGTGAAATTGTTTTTATGCTATTTATTACTTTTCGACGTCTGAACGGTAAGTAAGTAACTTACCGACGTGTTAAACTTAGAAACCAGTAAACACAACCTACCGTCCTGACAACCGATGCTGTAAATAAACAAAAAAGATCAATCGCGCAAAAAAAATTATGGAAATAATAGTAAAAATGTATCCGAACAAATTCAAGTAGATCACCAGCACTGCGAATACCAGCTTTGCATAGAATTTTAATATAGCATCGGTGGTTCAGTGGTAGAATGCTCGCGTTCCACGCGGGCGGCCCGGGTTCGATTCCCGGCCGAAGTATATGAATTGCTGCTTCGTAAACGAGAGAGAGACTCAGGAGAGAGCACACGCATGCAAGCAAGGCACATAACGAAGCAACGTAACATAAAATAACGTAACGGTCAGATCTTTTGCGTCGCGACCCCCGGTCGCTCAAACATAACCTGACGTAAAGACCTAAAGTTCTAAAAAGAAATGGTTCTAAAAAGTTTTAAAGCTCATAAAAAATGTTCGGAATAATATGGAGAAAGTCCGTTTATAGAGTCCTTTTAAGGCGAATTTTGTGATAATCTGAATTTTCTTATAACCAATAGTGAAAGTGTATGACATAAATTTTTAGAAAAGGGTAAAAGCTGGACAAAAAAATTTCAAATAAAAGTTGTAAAGAATATTTATTCATCAAAAAATAGTCGTGGACAATCACATTTTTGTACAGAATTATTTAAAACAAATAAACGTTCATATTTTTTTATTCATTTCCAAATTTTTTTGCATGAACTTTTGTGTTTTGTACAAAAAATATTGAATTACAAAAAAACAAATCTTGTCCTAATAAATTAAATCTATTCGCCAAAAATACATCCTTTCATGTAAGCAGTCTTAAAATATCATTTTGCGAGGTGGTATAAAAATAGCGAATCCGATTTCCCAACACATACGTCAGTCAAAATGCCATAAGAAACAACAAAGATGCCAGAAATATCGGTGACAACGGCTTGCTTAAGTATTTGCATGCTTCGAAGTATTTGAATTAATACCTAGTAGTCATAGATTGTAAGAATATTTAACATCGCATCACAGAATACTAAAGCATTATCTAATACTTGACTTCAAAGTAGTACTCATTCTTATTATAAATTTACTTTGTACTTTTCTATTAGGTATAGTGCGACTCTGTACGGTAAATTCGTGAAGTTTTATGGTTTCATTGCATCTCAAGCTCAAGTCAAGTCAAGTCAGTTTCTTAGATCGTAAAAAGAGCTAAACAGACATGCCACATCCAGTTATACCGGAAGTGGATAGCAGCTTGGTTATATCAAATAGAATGTATAGTTTGGCAAGTTTATCTGAAGCTACGGACAAATGGCGTGCGTTACCTATTTTACCAAGTGAAATTGAAAATACAAAGGTCACTGACAATACCAACGCCACTGTCGATAAAAATCACCAATTATGTAATTCGGAGGGTGTGGTCATTATGGTTTTCGTACAACGCTGCCAGAGCTTGAAGAAGCCCATAACAAATTTGGAAAAGTGCTCATCTTTTAATATTCATAAATTGAAAAAATAATGTTAATAGAAAAAATCCAAGGAAGCAAGCACATTAAAGAATTAACGTCTAATCATATTGTTAATAATAAAAAGTCCCTTTTCTAATTTTATTATCACTACATATTTAGCACTTTAGCTTTTTCATAGTTAAACGTGGCAATATCGAATGTTTTCGACTGCATTCCTTTCACGGCTTCAGATAAACTTGCCAAAGTATAAAAAGTAAACTTTTTCGATTCAACGTTAAATTTTCAAGTTGTAGAATTTCCCATAGTTGAGATGTATATTTTCCAAAATAGTAATTTTTTCATGAAAAATTAAGATGTGAATACCTTTATGTTGAAAATTTTGATTCCACATTCTTAATATCGCATAAATGAATTTGTAAATTAAGAATGAAATTATCAACGAGAAAATAAATGTCATTGTTGTAAAAGCATGGTGCGCTTTGTCTATCGTTTGGTTGTGTAGTCTGTTTTCATGCTTAGCACGTCCTTGGGCTTCTCTCGTGTTTTCCAGTCTATGCTTACCTAAACTTGCTTCTTCCTGTATCACAAGGTTTAAGGAAGGGAGAGGTCTTATAGATCTTCCTTTGTTGCTTTGGGAGTATTGTCCAATTCTCATTGTGATGCCCAGATTGTACCTTGCTGAGTCTCATCATGGTCAATCCTTGCAGAGCTTTCGGCCACCATACCGAAGAAATATAAGTTGTGGCAGGTTGTTGCATAGCCAATACAGTATATAAGATTTTAGCCGCCATTTTATTCCAAAAGAACGTCTACGTGTGTGGTCTCTGATTTCATTATAACTTCAGGTAAGTTTTGAGTCAAATAATACGATACCTACCGTTATTGAATGAAAATATGACCGTAAAAACATGGCTTACATTTTTCATTCAGTTAATTTTTATTAATAATTTTAGATGAGACGTAAGGTGTTATATCGATTGCCAAACTGTTAAGGTAGTGTGCATCATAATTTATATGGGTTTCTTGTTAGTAATAAATTCAACAGACGTTGTCAAATATCCCCAATTTTGGGCAATGAAGATTGAAATGATATAAAGGTGATACATCCTTCATAACAGTATTTTATAGACAAATGTGAGACAATGCAGCGAAAATATTGTTATTTTATCAAGAACTGAATGAAATAAAAGCGGCATAATTAGCGCCGTAATTCAAATATGGTAGCCAAGAACTCAGTCTTATTTGGTTAAACCGATTTGGCATCAGAGGGAGCTGACTGAATCAGTATCATTCGAGTGATAGGTATATCGAGTATATCGAGAGGATAGTTTCCGATATGAGACTCTAATTTTCCAATCCAGTGTTGCCAGAACGGGTACAATTGTATCATATTTCGTACTCCCGATAATCTAAATGTACACTGGTACAACGTGTGTAATGCAATAATATTGGCTTGTTAACTTTTAATAGCGAAAGTATTAGTTATACACGAACGACTTCAAAGCGTTTTTCATATAGACAATCAAAGATCTCGCATTATATCTTCTATATCTTCTAAGTTAGATGTTTAAAAGTGATTTCATTTATTTATATTGATTTATTCAATTGAATGTTGTTTGTTTTTGTAGGTTTGAGTAAAATTAAAGAATTTGTCATGGTTTTTTAATATTTTCGGTATTTATGATAAGATCTGGTAAATAATTTAGGCAGTAGCTGGCAACAGTGTTCTTGTTTTCGTTCCAGTTTAGGATAGGATAGAGTTGCCTGTGGTTTTAAAAACGTAAAACAAACATACACACGGAGGAAAAAAAAGCGTCATTTAAAATTTATATACAGTGTGGAAACCACTTATGGAATAAAATTCTTTGTCATTATTTTAGAAAATTATAAAATATGCCGAGACTCGTCAACTTTTGAATTGAGTTGTGCGTTATGTAAACATAAATGTAAATGTACAGGGTGACTCACGCAAGCATGCCATAGTCGGTGTTTTTTTTTAATGAAACACCCTGTATATTTGCATATTTTTGAAATCCTCCTAATGAACCGATTCCAAAAAACTAAATAATGTATGGTCAATTATGGATTTTACAGGGTGAAATTTTAAAATTAATAATTTATTACACTTGAAATATTGGTATTTTTTAAAATTAGCTAAATATGGATTTATCAAAAATCTAAACTAACTAATTATTAGACGTATTTGTATATATTAAACAAAACCTGCTACGCCCATGAATTTTATCATAAATACCTAAAAATTGCCTAAAAACGCCAATAATTAGACAAAATCGGCAAATAATGTGGATTGTTTTAAATCGGTAAATAATGTGGATTGTTTTCTATTCTGTCAGTTGTTGATGTGTTGGCAGTTTTTACTGGAAAAGTAAAATCTTCCCCAATAAATGGATTGGACGAAGAGGTACTATCGAGTGGCCAGCTAGATCGCCAGACCTTACGCCGTTAGATTTTTTCCTGTGGGGTTATCTCAAGAACAAAGTATATGCAACACAACCAACTAGCATTGTAGACCTCAAAGACAGGATAACTACAGAAATACGGAATATTTCACCTCAAACTTTAAACAAAATTAAGGAGGAGTTCTATAGTAGATTGTGCTATTGCCAACAACTAGGTGGAGAACATTTTGAGCATTTATTTTAATGTATTAAAATCAAATGAATCAGGTATTTTATGTATCTGTTTGATAACTGTAAAAATAAAAATTTCACCCTGTATAATTCATAATTGACCATACATTATTCAGTTTGTTGGAATCGGTTCATTAAGAGGATTTCAAAAATATGCGAATATATAGGGTGTTTGATTAAAAAAACAACACCGACTATGGCATACTTACGTGAATCACCCTGTACACTTACATTTATGTTTATATAACGCACAACTCAATTCAAAAGTTGACTTGTATTGGCATTTTTTATAATTTTCCAAAATAATGACATAAAGAATTTTATTTCATAAGTGGTTTCCACACTGTATAAAAAATAATCGAAATAAGACGGAAAAATAATAGAGATATAAATTTTATAATAAATAGGGTCACAACGTATCAACAACAAATCAGATAATACCTAATTCACCCTCGTTGCCTCGTTACCTCTGGTTAACAGATAAGAAATGTAAATTAAATCGAAAACTATAACATCTCAATAAATATATCACTCGGTATTGTATCGAATGATACAAACTGGCATGGGAAGTGGGGATCAGTGGGGAGCGACACGTGATTATTTGTCCGGTACACGGTTGATCAAGTATTTATTCAAGATTATAATGGTAATCAACCATTGACCACCTATTTGGTCAACTAAATTACCAGTTCCGAGAATATATGATCCAAATTTTGGATAAAACCATATCCTTTCCCCATCTTGTGGTTTTCAGTGGAAGCTGAGGTTCATTATTTTACCGTAGTAGCTAATAACGGAGCCTTAAGATACTTACCTCCCTCTTAATTTCTACAGTTCCTTCTCATAGTTTTAATGGTCCTAATCCCCTGTTCCCACCAATACTTCCATCACTGTCGTTTTATTAGGACTTAAATTTAATATTTTGATAATAGTTTAAAAATGTTGCTTTCGTTAAGCAACTCGATTCTGTTCTCTATTGGAAACTGATCTAGATATCACCCAATATTCTAAATGTAATCCTCTTTCTATAATCAAACGGTCACGCTACTGTTTAATTAAAATACTACGTGTGCTCTGTAAAAACTAACAAAACCGTTTATGCTGACAGTCCTCACATACCTCATTGAAAAAGCATTCCGGACCACCAGTTTCGGAACGAATTATATGTTAACAAACCACTTTTTATTTTCTTGTCGTGGAATGTAAAACTTGAATACCGCCAACATAAAAAAAAGTTGGAATTAATTACTTATTATTATCTTGAATTCCCATGTTTTTTAATAGATTAGCCTATACAAAAAAAAGTATAACTTATATGTGCGGGCATGTGAAACAAATATTATCATGGGTGAATTAACTTGAAATAAAAATAATATAAAAGTTTATTTCAAGGAATTTTTTTTTCGTATTTGGCTTCATAAGTCTGCGTGTAGTGTGTATTGCGATGCTAGGTCCATCTTTGTTTATACGTCCATGGTCTAAATCATAGCTGGTGTAGGTAACGCTACGACATGCGTTCTTTAACCCTAGATTGCTAACTATACGGGAAATTTACGCGTTGATAATCACTCATTATTCGGTAACTTACAACCCATAGACCATAATTGCCACAACAGAAACTCGTCGGCACCCGAATGTTGAGGTGGTGGGAGATGCACT
>CAJUYG010003877.1:0-18954 GCA_910591675.1 Galerucella calmariensis | reverse complement strand
CGCTATTGATACTTGGAGCAATAGTACTGGTATCGAGTTTTGTGAAAAAACACTACTAAGAAAAAAAAACAGTTTTCCTCGTCTCCTGTAAAATTTGATAAATGTCGCTTATGTCTTTCTGTCGGAACGCCGTCGGTTTTATTTAACCGCTCTATTTGACCGTTTCCTCTCGGAGTACCTGCCGCTACTTTAACGTGCATAATAAAATATTGTTTGCAAAAGTTCTCAAATTCTGTGGAAGTGAAAGCAGTTCCCCTGTCTGTGATTATTCTAAAGGGTTTCCCATAGTGACAAATAAGTTCTTAAAAAAAGATCAAAGTTTCGTTCGTTGTCGTATCACGTACTGATTTTAAAACTGAATCTTTCGAGAACCCATCAATCAACCCTAAAATATATATATTTCCGTTTTTCGTCAAGGTAAAAGGTCCTAACTGATCTAAATGTACAGTATGGAAACACTTATTCCCTTTTTCTAATGGGTGTAAATACCCTGTGGTCCTAGTATTTGGAATTTTGTGATATATACAACTTAAACAGCGATTTATATATATATTAGTGAATTCGCGCATTTTCGGAAAATAGTAAGTTTCCTTTAGTTGCTGCAAAGTTTTATCAACACCTAGATGATTTAAATTACGATGAGCTTCACTGACAGCATCATATCGCAAGTCATCAGGTACATATAATCTCAAATGATTATTCTTCTTTTCGTAGACACTAGCATTAATCAATGTAAACCTTTTATGGGTAGCATTATCTCCGTTTTCTAGCTTTTCACATACTTCAATAATTTCTGGCGATGTCCTTTGCATCGCTACAATCCAATCAGTAGAAACATTTATGATTAGCACTGGCAATCTATACTTTCAATTTATACAGTGCCTTAAAACTAACGGTTAATAATAATTACGATCCAAATTTAATTGACAACATCATAAAAAGATACGAAAACATAATCTAGAACAAGTATTTCCTTCTGATAAAAACAAAAATAACCAATTTAAAAGCTTAAGTTACTTTGGAATACCATCTTTAAAAATAAATAAAATGTGGTGATGACTGTGATAAAATTTATATAGGTAGAACTTTTAGGAATTTTAAAACTAGAATTTCAGAACACAAACGTAGTTATGACAACCAAAAATTAGATTCCAACTATTCAAATCATTTATTAGAAAACCAACACTCTTTCGATTCAAATTTTGAAATTTTGCATATAGAAACTAAATCCTTCAAATTGCATCTTTTAGAAGCCCTAGAGATAAATAAAAACAAATATTCAGATAATCTTAACGACCAACTTGATATTAACAATTCTCCATTATTAAACCTTTTTACCTAGAAAGATTCCTGTAGGATGGTTGTGAGTGAGTTTCCAGGTGAAATTGTTACATACTTTAGTTAATCTCATATTTAGACAAATTCATTTTATTTCCTTGTAAATAGATTATAATTTTATTGTTAAATATCCGTATAGTTTAGTATTAAGGCACTGAATAAATTGAAAGTTTCTCATTATACCTCCATTCGTTTGAAAAAGCTACTGTGTTAGCGAAACGCGTCACTTCAAGTTTGAATATAATGTAGATTTAACAAAATAAAATTGTTTGATTTCATGTTTGCCTATAAGATATACCCTAAAACGTTCAACTGAGTTAACGATGGCTTATGCCTCTAACTCATATGAATGGTAACGTGATTCTTCAGAAGTTGTTTTTCTGCTGAAATAACTTATAGGATGTAATCTCCCGTCAGCTTGTTTTTGGTATAAAACCCCGCTTGAACCGGATTGACTTGCATCTGTGTGTGCGTCCAGATCATAAACTCCTAAAATAGGTTTAGTGCTTAATAATTTCTTCACATCACGGAAGGCCTTTTCTTGCATCTCTTCCCAAAAGAATGAATTTTCTTTTCGTAACAAATCAATTAACGGTTTTACAATGATTGCAAAATGTTTAACGAAGCGCCGAAAATAACTAGCCATAGGTACCTATAAAACTCCTAATACTAGTCTTACATTACAGCCTTTTTAAAGAAATTGCTAGCAATTTAATTGCTGTCCTTTTTTTTAATAATAATTGCGCATGCGTTCCGGCCATTTTTCACTGCAACTTTCAGGCTTGAAAAATATAGAAATGTTTCTAATTTTCAAGGTTATTCACACGCAACTTTACGTATTTTTAGTGATTTTAGATTTTGACAACATAATTATTGTGTTGATTATGAAAAATAGAAGAAGAATCATAAACATACTTTAATATTTTGTTTGATTGTAAACTACCTAGGTACCTAATTTCTAAAATTATCTCTCGGAGATTTGAGTAGTGTTGGAAATGGCGAAAAAAATTTCTAGGTAACGTATTCACTAATATATTATGTTTTCTTGGAAAATCCAATAAGAACTTTTTTATTTGTAGTAAGAAACAACAGTGGAATGCGGAGGTAGCTACTAGTTTGATTTTGTTATATGAAAATCATCTATGTCTGTAAAAAGTAAAATCGAAAGAGTATCACAACAGAAATTCGAGAAACAAAGCATATTCTGATATAACAAACAATTTAAATAATTACTATCCAGACAGCATTAAATGAAGCCATGGTTAAAAATAAAATTCATACATTGAGAACCCAATATACCAACCAAATGAACAGAATAAAAAAATCAGAAGCTAGTGGTGTGTCTCCTGATGATGTATACAAACCCACATTATGGTGTTTTGACTTACTAAGGTTTTTGGAGGATTCAGAAGTCATAATACAAGGAGAATCTAATTTGGAAATTGAAACATATGAAACAGTTACAGTAAGTGAATATTTCCAGTGTGTATTTTGGAAAGTATAACCTACAGCCAATACCTACATTCCTGGTTAATTAAGTTCAATTATTAACAATTGTTGTTTTAGGAGTCAGAATTTGAATCTGAAATTATTTTTGATGGGACAATAGAGTGAACATAACTGCCAGTTTTCGGCCACTCAATTTGCAAAAATATTAAGTAAAAACAGGACGCAAAGTCAGTGGCCGAGAAAGGGTGAAGAATAGACCAATTTTCGTCCAACCATTTAGAAAACATGTATTTCTTGGTGATCGAGAAGTGGGTCCTTTATCGGTCGCAATTTAATCATTGAATTTTTTTAAGATGGATCATAAGAAAAATATAGAGAAAGTTAGAAAGCAATCTCTAAAAAAAATTAGTAAAAGAAAGTTTTTTTCATATTCTGATGAAGCTCTTAAAAGGGCACTGCATGAAATTAGAGAAAACAATCTGAGGGTAAGAGAAGCTGGCAGACAATTTGTAGTGCCACGGTCCACCCTGCAAGACAGACTAAAGGATAAAACTCCTTTAAAAGTTATAAGGAGGACGGGACCATCTCCAATCCTCACATGGGAAGGAGAACAAAAAATTGTAAATTGGCTACTGGATATAGCCAAATGTGGTTTCCGGGTAAAAAAAAGTAATTTAATCGAAACAGTAACTAAAATTGCTAAAGACTCAGAAAAGCTCCATTTATTTCCTAATCGGCAACCTGGTCAAAAGTGGTACCAGAGTTTTCTGAAGCGGCATCCGGAAATTTCCCTAAGGGAAGCAGAGAGTATAAATAAAGCTCGTGCATTAGTTACGGAGGAGTCAATAAAAAAATGGTTCACAGAACTTCAAAACTACCTAGAAAAAAATAAGTTAGCTGATGTTATGCAAGACTCAAGAAGAGTATTTAATGGAGATGAATCAGGTTTCTCACTTTGCCCCAAAAACAGGCAAAGTTTTAGCTCCTAAAGGTTGGAAAAACCTCTATACCATTACTAGTGGAAAAGAAAAAGAAAACATTAGTGTATTTTCAATTTTTAATGCTAATGGGGAAGTATGTCCACCATTTGTCGTATTCACATACGTTCGTTCTCCAAGAGCATTAGCTGAGAGCATGCCTCCAACATGCACATTAGGGAAATCTGATAAGGGCTGGATGACGGGAGACGCGTTTTTTGAATATATTTCAAATGACTTCCATAGGTGGGTGATACAAGAAAAAATCCCTAAACCGCTTATTGTTTTTATTGATGGTCACAAAAGTCACATGTCTCTGCCGTTAAGTACATTTTGCGATGCTAATAAAATCATCCTTTACGCGCTACCACCCAACACCACTCATATGTTGCAGCCTGCTGACGTGAGCGTTTTTAGACCTCTAAAACAGGAGTGGAGAAATATAGTAAGGAAATGATTAAATCGACCGGAGAATGTTAATTCATCTGTAACAAAATTAAATTTCTGTTCTCTTTTTAAAGGTACATTACAGGGGATTGATACTACTGATTAAATAAAAAATGGTTTTCGCAAATGTGGATTATTCCCCCTAAGCTCGGAAGCAGTGGACTACTCAAAGTGTGTAAGAAACACTTTGGAGAATACTTTAAATCAACGTAGTCTTCAGACAAAACATCCTGTTAATTCTGCAGAGTTAGAGATTGCTGAGAACGTCATCCGACAAATTGAACCAAAATTATATTCCTATGGAATTAATGTCGGAGTCATATACAATGAGATTAATGAACTGAAACCAAAAGAAGTTACAGTAGGGACAATTCTTCCAATGGAAAATTCAACTATAGTTCCAATTCAAACTATCACAATTTTTTCTACTTCTCAGGAAATGGATGGCATAGAAGAATCTCCTCTTCAATAGCATGCATGATGATGCAAGCACAAGTAATTCTAAAAAAGACGTCATCGCAGAAGTTCCCGAAATTGAAAGTGAAGTTGAAGAGAAAACAGAAGATGAAAAAGATGAAAATAAAAAACATCAAAAATAATACTGAAATGAAAGAAGTATTTACGCTTCCCAGAACCCCTTAAAAAAGCAGAAGCAAAAACATTGAAAATAAAATTACCTAGTGCGATATCATCTCAAGCCTGGCGAGATTATTATTTAAATAAAGAGCAGGAAAAAAATAAGAAACTTGAAAAGATCCAACTAAGAAAGGTTCAAAGAGAAGCTAACAAATAAGAAAAAGAATTGCTGAAAACTAAAAAAGCAATTTTGAGGAAAGAGACAACTTTGAGGAAAAAGACAACTATGAAAAGGAAAATGTCGAATTTCAAAGATAAAGATAATAAAGATGAAGAAACATTGATAGATGATGATACTGTGATAAACGAAGAAGAGCCAGTAATAAATAATGATTCTGTGATAAATAAAGATGAGGAAGAAAAAAGTATGGTACAAGAGAAGGAAAAATGCATATTATGTGAAGATGACCTAAATAGTGACACTGATGATGATCTCGACAAAAATATTGGTTGCGATTACTGTAGCAGCTGGTACCATTTAAAGTGTACCGAATTTCTCGATGTATCCTATGAAATAGCTTCCTCTTAAAACTACAAATGTGATTTGTGTGAATAGATTTGTGTACCTTTTAACATTTTATTTACCTACTTACCTTTAGACTGACATTTTAGTTTTCATTTACCACTTCTCCCCTATATCTTATTTGTGGCAGACTATTATTTTTGTGTTTGTTACTACAAAAAGAAGCATTTTTATTAATTTCATCTTTGCGGGTATAAATTTTTTCGCTTACTTATGTGTTACGATGTTGGTTGTCGAATTTAGGTGGCAGACGATATTTTCTTATGTTTCATTTGATAAGTACAATAAGTTTCGCGTATGCGACTATAAATTTTTTCTGTTTTTTTTTTCAGCTTTAATTGTAACCCTCCTGTAGCACCCTGTCGTGGGGGTGCGCCGGCAGACGTTCATATTACTATTGTATATTACACACATAAATCATACAAAAAAATGAAGCTTGCGAAAATGACCCGGAAATTTCTGTCGTTAACTCCCGAACTATAAAGAGGAATGGCCAGCACATGAGGCAGAGTTGGAAAGCCACACAGAATTTTTAAACTTCAATGAAGCTCATACTAGAGCCGGTAAAGCTTGCAGTAGCCAGAATTATAAATCTGATAAAGAAACTGTGTTGCCCTAGAAGAGACCTCCTAAACCACGAAAAATAGCAAGAAGTAGCAGTGAGCATGACTCAGATGGATCAGACCTGGTCTTTGAAAATCCATTTCCTAGTAAGTTGTAAACAGAAAAATGTGTGTATACATTTTAATTTTGTGATTTTATTGCAGAGCCTAGGAAGGAACAATATGAAATAGTGACACCATCTGTAGGATTAGGATCATGATCAGGATTCTGTATTATGTTATCTATGATCAGGATCACATCATGTCAACAGTCAGTTGTCATTAGTCTTAAGGAATATGTATGTAGAGTAGCACGTGGAAGTCTGATAATAAATACTACTATATAATTAAGAATGAATATACTTATTAAATAATAAATATGAGTATCACCAGACGGGACACAACAATACACCATCTACATCAAGTAAGTACATTTTTAATAATAAAATAATGTATGAAGAGTTTGTTTTACGATTCGATGTAACTAGCTGTTCTGTGAATATAATAATATATGATTGGTTAACATTCAAACTCATATAGTGTTATATGTTGAATTTTCACCCAAATCTTTATTCCAATTGATTATTTTTTAGGAACTTGTCTCAATTTTAGATCAACAGGAAACAAAAAGGAAGAAAAAACTGTACAAGGACCACCCAAACCTACAGCATCAAGTGAAGACATTATTTATTTTGTGATTGATACTTCATTTCTTAAGTTAAAGGCAATTTCACATTGCCATAGTTCAAGTTTTTAGTTTATTTTTGGCTTTAAATTTAGACGTTAAACGGACTTATATTACAATTAAAATGCATGTTTGTTGTAGATGATAGAGAAACTACACTATCATATTCAATGAAAATTTAAAGAATCTTGGAACTACAAGAAGAGAAAATGAATGAAATTGGCCGAAAAGTAGATGAACTGTCCACTATTATTAGAGGCCAGCAGAAAAATGCAGATCTAAGTGAGATTACATCTGATAAGGATCTTGATAAGAAAGTGCCTCTATTTACCATATCAGACGTAGAAGAACTGGAATATGCCATTTTATAAAAACAGAATTTCTATAGTAGAGAAATTATTGGACGTACAGATAACCAAAGATTCATAAAAAAGAAAAGATCCACATTATAAAGGTGGAGCCAACATAAAACGCTGTAGGTTTTGCTAACAATAGAAAGTTTAAAAACGGGCAATATATAATTTTGTGATATTTTCCAAATTATTTATTTTCAATGTCTGAGACCACAAAATAAAAGACAAGAAATCAATGAGGCCAATTTCAATAAAGATAATGTGTCTCGACGCACTAATGATGGTTGCGAAACTAAACGTTGTGAATCTTCTGATCAGCCCCCAAATGACAAATCACAAGGAAAAGTGTACGAAGAACGCATGTGCCAATTTTCTGTAGAAGAAGGTTCTAATTTCTCAGGAGCGAACAGATACTCCAAATATGGATGATTTGAAGGCTTCGCAGTTAGAGAAAACTTAGCAGAATAGAGACAAGGTCAAAAAGAGAGGTCAGTTTTTCTTGAACATCAGATTGACTGTGTCTATTTGTTCGGTAATCAAGCTTTGAAGTTGAAAAGTGTTCCAATTCACTATATTTTACAATATGTAACTATTCGAAGTCAATCTGTTATAGATACTGCAGGCTACACTGTTATTATCCTGTTTAACAATCCATATACAGTAAACATGTCTTTTTCAGCAAATAAATCTTGCGTCACAACTGCAGTCTGTTAGATCTCTACTCAATTCAATATCCAACCCACAGTTGTACTGGCTCGATTTTTTTGCTCTTGAAGAACTGGTTTTCCGAAGAATTGTCCTGTTGGCCTCTCCACTGCACTTTCGAATATCTCTGGTGGCAATTGAATAACTACTTTAAATGGCGTACTTAACCATACACTTTAATCATTCAAGAGTAATGCGAGATTACCTATTTAACGTCACTGTAATAATATATTCAAATTTAATTCATTTGCAAGAAGTGAAGGGTCCAACTTTCATTACTTGGCACTTGTCATCAGAAAATGATTTGTGCTTGTTTGAACTGTTTTCTATTAGCTCGAGATGAAAATCACATTATTTATAAATGTGATACCTGAATGAAAAAATAAAACACAGCACGTCAAACAATTTATATTACAAACAACAATAGCACTGGCATGTGCAATAATATCAAAATACAGGTTATATGACAACATTAAAAGGTACAGGATATTAATGAAAATTAAGAATATAAGATCTGTTCATACCAAATGTGAATGTTTACTGTATCAATTCAAATGGTACATTGTGTGAAATCAGTAGTAACTATTTTTATCATGAAACGCAGTCGGATATTTTTACAATTCTAGTATTATTTTTATAATATCTTATAAAGGGGTGTTTCGTGCTAATTTTATTTAATTTAATATTTTAAATCTCGCGCGTCAAACACTCCCCCCTTGATTATGTGCCACTTAGCGGATACGGTAGTCCATCATTGTCGCTGCGCCGTCGTTCCTGAGCAGCAGCGTCGCATGCGCAGAGCAATAAACAGAACAATAGTACCAATCTAACCGTGAAGCCGTGTGCTAATGACGGTGTGTGGAACGAACAACGTGGTTCTGCCGGCTTTCTACTAATGACTCGAGTCAATAATTGTCGAATTAGATACAAGCTCGTGGAAAAATAGAATATTTGTGGTGTATAGCGTGTGGCAATACATATAGTTGATTATAATATCGGAAAACAAAGATAATAATATGTTAACAAAGTTTAAAGTGCAAAGACGTAACATAGTCAAGAGGGTGGAAGCTATGCATGAACTGGGTACAGCAGCTCTAATTGATAAGACTGCGAAAGAGGAATTTAAAATACGGTGTTCTAGCTTAAATGATTTCATAAATGCATTCGATTCATTATTTAGAAATTATTGTGTGTGTTGATGATTCTAATGAAACAACAGTGCAGGATAAAATTCAAAAATATTTTGATAAATTACACTTTTCAATTCAATTATTGTACAATAAAATATTTGAAAAGGCGATAACAGAAAGCGGTGAAAATAAAATAAGTTCTCTAGAGTCGGTAGCCAGTAGTAGCGGTGGTAGTCAGAAAATTAGAAGTAATTTGAAATTACCTAAAATTGAGATTCCTAAATTTGATGGCACACTAATGGTCAAAAGTCATAGATTTGTTCAACACGTTAGTGCATAATAAAACCGATCTCTCGAACATAGAAAAAATGCAATTTCTTATGCTGTCATTAAAAGATCAAGCGGCTAGTGTTATTAAAAACTTGCAAATTATGAGATCACGTATAGTAAATTGATCAAGAAATACCAGAACGATCGTTTGTTAATAACTAATTATATGCGGGAAATATTTAATTGTAAAAGGTGTACTAGTGATTCTTCTAGTGAATTGAGTTAATTGCTAGATAATTTTGAAGTTAATTTAGAAGCATTGAAAAACTTTGAAGTTGATTTGTGGGATTTTGCTAAATTTATCTTATTGATAGAAAAAATCAATCCATTCGTAAAACGACGTTTTGAACGGGAGGTGACAGAGAATAAAATTCCTTCAGGAATCCAGGATCCTTGAAGATTTGTGCAAATTCTTAGAAAAAGAGTGTAAGTCTGAGCAAAATTGTATTTTGACGGATAAAGTAGATAAATCAGTGAAACATTTTTCTAAAACCAAATCTCGTATGTTACCGGCACTGGTAATACCGCCAATACTAAGACAAAATTAAATGTGTGTGTTATGTGTAAAAAAATCTTTCTTCAACAAAATGCGATAAATTTCTTCAGTTAGTGGGAAGGGAAATTAATGATTTTGCAAACAAAGAACGTTTATGTTTTCGGTGTTTATCCAATGCTCACTATTTCTCTAAATGTAAAGCTAATTCGTTTTGTGGTGTGTGTGGCAGAAAAGATCATGTTTTGCTACATTTTTCAAATAACAGAAATACTAATAAAACGGAGCAAGCGGAGCCGACACCCACGTTCCGGATTTCGGATTTGGAAGTCCAAGCGGCACGAGAAAAATAAATACATTGGCAAATTCAGTCATGTGTCAGAAGGTGATATTTTTCTCTACTGCGTTAATCTGTATTAAATATTCGTTTGGCATTTCCCTAGGTGTCGAGCACTAATTGACAGTGCAAGTGAAGCTAGCTTAGTGACGGACAAACTTTCAAGGAAACTAGGATTGAAAAGGATTTCAGTATCAACTACAATTAGTGGCTTAAATAGCATGTCAAAAAATTGTGGTGTTGTGTCTACAGTTGTCCGCCCATGTCATCAAATTAATCCAAATTTCGAAATTGATTTCATTGTTGTGAA
The DNA here is from genome assembly GCA_910591675.1 of Galerucella calmariensis. NCBI lineage: Eukaryota > Metazoa > Arthropoda > Insecta > Coleoptera > Chrysomelidae > Galerucella > Galerucella calmariensis. Next base: position 8,639 of record CAJUYG010003877.1, on the reverse strand, counting down.
TGAGATTTGTGGTGTGACTCCTAGTGAGGAGGTTGTTTTTAATGATTGGGATTACATTAAAGGGTTCCAGTTAGCTGATCTAGAATTTGGAAGTCCTAATAAAATTGATGTGTTGTTGGGTGCTGACATTTTTGGTATGATTATACAGAGTGGAACACAAAGTGGTGGTGCTAGCGTTCCTGCAACAATTAAAACGGTCTTTGGTTGGGTGTTACTAGGCAATGTGGATCAGAGGAATAATTCTAAAGGGGTGAAGTCATTCTGTACAAGTTTGGGAAGTTCTTTAGATGGTGTTTTGAAAAAATATTGGGAGTTGGAGGAAATTCCATGTAGAAAACTTTCAGACAAAGAAGTAGTGTGTGAGGAACACTTCAAAACCACTCATACTAGAGATAACGATGGTAGATATGTGGTGAGTAATCAGTATTCTGAGTTTATAACTGATTACATCAAGCAGGGACACATGACGAAAGTAGAAGCTGAAGAGATGGAAATTGGAAAATAAAATATCTAATGGATATCCACTGAATGTATTTCATGGATATGAAAAAAAAGTTTCTATTTTACTTACGATATAATCAATAATCACATGAAAAATGATTGAGAAGGAAGTTCTAATACATAATACCTTGAATGCATACATCTCTCAAATCTCCTGATATTATATCCATTGTATATTTATTATTATTTTCTGTCGCATTTTGATCAGAATCAAAATATGCAACAAGCCATACACGATGATATCTGTTTTCTCATTGGTCCATGCCGCGTTGCCCGCCCGCGTTTGCCTCGTACTCGGCAGTCGCAATAAGGCAATAAGGTATGTATATGTTTTTCACCTTAATTCTGAAGATTGTTCCGTCTCCTATATTTTATTTATATTTATGATTGATTATATACCTACATTGGAAGCGTTTTGTATATTTATACAATGTAAAATAGCATGGTGTGAGAATGTGAAATAGGTTTTACCTCGGCTTTTACTTTGTTTCATGATAAACTGTGCTGGTGGCTCGGCTGCTTTGAGTACAAATTCTTTTGAGCTCAATAATAATAATGATGGTGTTCAAGGTGATAATAAATTTTTTTTATTATGGGTACCTATGTCTTCACGCAAACGAAAATGTCTTTTGGACATGTCAACGAGACACTTTTGTGGATTTCGTAATTAGCCTAGTCAAAGTACACATAAAACCTCTCAAAAAATACAAAAAACTTGAAACCTATTTAGAAGTGAACGCGATACAAAAGAACACACCTATGGCTCAGGTAAGAGAGAGAAGGGAGCATAAATAAAGGTGAAAAAGCAGGTGACAGATCGGCTTAAACGCGCCGCCGCGTAATAACAACAACAATAATAATAAAATATTAACAACAAAAATTTCAACAAATTACATTAAAAAAAGAAGGTTCAATGAAGGTTCACGTGGAAAATCGTATGTATTTTTGTGAAAAATGCAGATACAAAAAAAGTTTTAAATAGAACTTGAAGATTACGCCATAATGTTTGAAGTACACTATGTTATATGATTCAATTTTCCAATTTATTAATGTTAATTAGAGGAATTTGGTAAAAAAAAACTTTTTAGTAGACGTTTACGTGGAAAATCGATAATACATTCAAAAATTTTTTTTTAAATGTATCTGTAGATACCCCATTTTAAAACACATTTAATATGAACAATTTTTTTCTAAATGTTATTGTTCATTTACTAGGTATCGTAAAATTGAGAACATAAAAATTTATGTTCAAAAATACTACTGGGGAAATTTCGTATATTTTGAAAAATAATGCAGATACAAAAAAAAATGTTGAGACAATTTTTGTTAGGTACATTTTATTGAAATTTCATTATTTTACCTTCGGATGCCGGAGGGGGGTACGAATGTACCCCACATACTGTTTTTTGGGCGTATTTTTTGCATTTTGCTTAGAATCAAAAAATGCTGCTGAGTAATCCTCAGTAGGACCCTCATTTATCAGTACATACAGATCACGTAATTTCTTATGGAACCTTCCTGGATTACACAAGTACGACAAGGAAAATATGAGAAAAACAGCTTGAAAGAGAGAGAAAGTATAACTGTACGCGCGTATCGAAGGCGTGTACCCAGGCCTAGGGGATGGCCGAATGTTGATTGTCCTTTACAGAGAGAAAGAGAATTCACTAGTAGGTGGTATTCAGAACGGACAATAAACATTCGGCCATCCCCTAGACCTGGGTACACGCCTCCGATGCGCGCGCACAGTTACACTTTATCTCTCTTTCAAGTTCTGAATACCACCTACTAGTGAATTTTCTTTCTCTCTGTAAAGGACAATCAACATTCGGCCATCCCCTAGACCTGAGTGCACGCCTCCGATGCGCGCAAACAGTTATACTTTCTCTCTCTTTCAAGCTGTTTTTTTCATATTTTCCTTGTCGTACTTGTGTAATCCAGGAAGGTTCCATAAGAAATTACGTGATCTGTATATCAAAAAAACAGTTTTTTTTTTTTTAAATAAATGTGTTGCATTATTAATAATAGGTGTGAGTTATTTGAAAGTTACAATTTTAATTCATTGCCTTTTGACTGTCATGAGGTCTTTTACTAAAGTAATATGAATAATATGTATGTAACTGCGTATTAAAAGCAGAGGCGAATTTATTATTCATAATTATTTTAAGTATTTATATATTTTGAGAATTTTGTCCTTATTACAGATTCATTTCACACAGATATCAACAACAAAATGTTGTCTTTGAAGGCTAGTATACTTCAAATCAGGGACGATCTCCAAAATATTGTGAAACCTTTGGCTTGTGGACCAGAAAAACATTTTTTAATGGAATTTAGCGGAGAAAAATGATTTACAGGCATTACATGATTATTTGCAAGAAGAAGATCGTTTTAAGGATGCTGTAAGTTTCAGAGATTACAAATTTTCAATATTTAAGTGTGGAATAAGGTAATAACTATTATAAAACTGTTTGCTTTGAACATATAATGTGTAGTTAATGTAGTTTACAGTTTGATACTTTTCACATTAGAATGAATAAATATTATATTTATGCAGATTCAATTAAGTTTAGAGATCTTGCAGTATTGCACATTTCAAATTTGTTGAAATAATTTTATTAATAATTGAAATATTGTACTTTCAGGTCCAGCAAATGTCAAAGTTGGGGGGGGGGGGCCAACCCATACGTCGCAATAAAAAGAATGTTTTTGGCCACATTTTCCGATTGCTTGGCTCAAAATTACACGTATGATGGCACAAAGGAGAAAACTCCATTTAAAGAAAATAAATTGTGTTCGGTAATTTTAGGTAAGGAAACGTTGAAAATAATATTTTAAAAAACATTGTGGTTTGATTCTTATTTTTGTTTTTTAGCTACTGCATAGGCTTACAGCGCCGACAGAAAAACTGCTGAAGCCTGCATAAGAAAATGGCTAAGAAGGGTGAAGGAGCGATTAGCTTATAAAAATACTAAGTAAATGTATCTTGAGATATTCCTCAAATAAAAATGAAATTTCAAATATTTCAATTGTTTCATTTTCATCTTAAAAAGTAACTAAATGTTTTGCTGTGAAATGTGGGATGCCAATATACAGCGAGATTTGTAGCTAACGCTCTGTCAACATGAATTCATTGCTCACACATGTGTTGACTCACCGAGATGCTTGAAAAATGTTCTGACGAACCTTTTGTTACCACTTATAAATCGTCGCCCTAATCAGAAAATTCCGTAAGTCCACATTTTATCAAAATCAACCTTTTAGCGCCATCTCTGACATAATTAAAAAACCTACAGTTGAAGAAAATATCGTATCTCCAAATTGTTTCTGTAATTGACTATTCCTAAAAAAGAATTTCCCATAAGTCCTCGCCGGTATCAAATATAAACGTAAACCCCGTATGTCCACAATCAAACCACCATTTGGATGTAAACAATAGGCTTGCTCTGTGTTTACCTCCCGATATTGTGCGATTCTGCAAGTTAGATTTGATGAAAGTGTATAAATATGAACGGTAAGTACATGCAAACATGTTCAACATGGTCAAGATTATAATGGCAGAAAAAAAATTGACGGAAAATGGAAATATAATGTTCAAAAAGAAAAAAGAGAAATGAAGGAACCATGTAATTGCAAAGCTTCTTTGAAGGGTAAATCATTGCACTGTAGGACATTTTCTGATGAAGAAAGGAATACTATATTCAATCACTTTTGGTCTGATATGGGCTGGAAAGAGAGAAACGTTTACACCTCTTTTTTAATTGATTCTGTATCCACAAAAAGAAGTAGAAATAGAGTTTCGGAGGGTGTTTCTAGGAGAAGCGAGACTTTAATATATAACCTTAAATTAAATGATGAGCGGAAAAGGGTATGTAAGCAAATGTTCTTGAATACTCATGGCGTGAGAGAAAATATGATTCTCGATTGGTTGAAAAAGCAGGATGAAGTCAAAAATAGAGAAGAGCAAAGACACGACAATAATGCAGAACATTCATCAGAAACTCACGATCCTGTAGAACGTAGGCGCTATACAGACTTGAAGAAACAGCTAAAAGTTTTTTTAATGAACTTCCTAAAGTTGAGTCTCATTACTGTCGTGCTTCATCGACAAAACTTTACCTGGAGCCCAATTGGCAATCTAAGTCTGCACTTTATAAGTTTTATAAAAATTGGTGTCAACAGAAAAAAGACTCTCATCTATCCATCGCGTCGTTTCACCATGTCTTTGATGAAATAAACTTATCACTTTTCCGGACAAAAAAGGATGAGTATGACGCATGTGTGGCACATAAAACTGGAAATTTAGCTGATGAACAATTCGCCTTACATCGAGAAAAAAGAGTAGAAGCGAGAAGTGAGAAGTCTAAAGACAAAGAATCAGCCAATATGGTTTTTTGTATGGAACTACAATCAGTATTGTTATCACCAAAATCAAACGTTTCTTCACTTTACTTCAAGACGAAGCTCATTGTACACAATTTCACTTTCTTCAACTTGAAAACAAAAGATGGGTACTGCTATATTTGGCATGAATCAGCTGGGGGCGTAACGGCAAACGATTATGCTTCCATCATTTGCCAGTTTATAAAGGATCATGTTAAAAATGATCTACAGCCGGGCAAAATCTGATCTTGTATAGCGACGGTTGTACCTCACAGAACAGAAATTCTATCTTGGCCAACAGTTTAATTAATCTCTCTATGATATTCAATATAACTATTGAACATAAATTCCTTGAGAAAGGCCATACGCAAATGGAAGCAGATTCCATGCATTCTGTTATTGAGCGAAAAATTCGTCATACCAACATAAATGTACCAGCTGACTATGTTGGAATATGTATGCGAGCTCGTGAAAAACCAAGACCTTACCAGGTATATTATCTGGACCATGGCTTCTTTAAAAATTTCAAAAAACTACAGTTTCTCACATCTTTGCGACCTGGAAAGAAAGTGGGTGATCCCTTGGTAACAGACATACGCGCTTTAAAATATAGCCCAGATGGCTGTTTATTCTACAAACTAAGACATCCGAAAGATTACTTAGAGTTCGAATATCGTGTACCTGGAAAACGGAATAATCTCGCCTGTGAACTAGAAAGTCTTCCATCATTATATGAGACTTCTATACCGATAAAAAAAGGTAGAACGTGTCGCGGGACACACGGTAGGAACTTTAGTTCCTTTTAAGCAAAAGTTATGTAATACATCTGACGTTATAGATAAACAATTTGCATATTCTTTGGTGGTTGAGTAGTAAGCACACCAGACTCTCACGCGGTAGACCCGGGTTCGATTCCCCGCGAGGAATTTTTTTTTATTGTTAATTTTATTTTTCAATAATCATTCTGCTTGATATTAATAACGACAACAGGTAGAGGTTTGAAATATTTAGCAGAATATTCATTATTATAGATAATGGTACGGTACCCTCCATGAGGGAGTCCGACTGGCAACATCTACTTATAACAGCATCGTATATTTAAAAAAGGAAACCGTAGCATTATACAAATTGGACATTCATTTACCACAAAATTAGTGGAAACATAAAATTGAACTGTTAAATTTTTAATTTGAAGTTATATTACAGTTTATAGAAATTTTTATTTTCTAGATTTTTTCCTAAGTGGGTCGTAGAAAAAATATGCTGCTCGACTCGTGTGGATTGTCCATATCGCACTTGAACGATTGAGCACTCCGCCTACGGCGTCGTGCTTCATCTTCGTCCTCGTGCGATATGGCCATCATATCCACACTAGTTGCACAAACTACAATTATTTCTTTCAAAATATGCCCTTTTACATTTAAAAACTACCTGCCAAATGTCAAATCAATTTATCAATCCATTTTAAAGTTATCGAATTAAATCATTCAAGTTTTCAAAATTTCAACACCCTGTATTTCGAAAAGTAGCTAGACCCCTTAATCGCGCAAAAAAAATTATGGAAATAATAGTAAAAATTTATCGGAACAAATTCAAGTAGATCACTAGCACTGCGAATACCAGCTTTGCATAGAATTTCAATATAGCATCGGTGGTTCAGTGGTTAGAATGCTCGCATTGCACGCGGGCGACCCGGGTTCGAATCCGGGTATGATCATATTTATTATTATGAATCGCTGCTTCGTAAACGAGAGAGAGACTAAGGAGGCACAAGCACGCAAAAGCAAGGCACATAATGAAGCAATGTAACATAACGCAGCGTAACGTAACGCGTAACGGTCAGATCTTTTGCGTCGCGACCCCTGGTCGCTCAAACATAACCTGGCATAAAGAACTAAAGTTCCAAAAAGAGAAATATATGCATCTACAGTTTTTGAAAAAGAGTCTTCAAAGTGATTACCATAGTTTTTATGACAATTTGCCGTATAAATAAATTTTTAACTTGCGTAATTCAGTTCATTTTATTCCCGTCTAGATGAATATTTGCCTTCAATGGATACACTCACATCTCTTATTTTCAAAATATATTTTTAAAATATTTCACTGTTAAAGCTTCAATAAAAAAAATTAAAAAGAATGTGGTCTTAATTCAAAATTCAGGATGGAAAATCCCGTATCTCCAAAAATCCTTTCAAAAAATATTGGAAAAACAGGTAAGTCCATTCAGATTATCTGAGGAATTAGTTTTAGCTTAGTGTGTCATAATTACTTTTAAAACAAATATTTCAAGTGTTTGTATATTTTGTTTTCACTCAAATAATTCTGCGCTATTTTATAAACTGTTTTTTGTGCCCCCTGAAAAATTTTCATTTTGTGACTTACGGGTTTTTCTGATTAAGGCGACGAAATGTATATACATGTTCCTCATTTTTTCAGTTGAATTCCTTATACAGGTCTTGTTTTTAATTTACTGCATTATCTTCTGTATGCATGTCCCTTGTTGTATTTCATTCTCACAAAATTAATAATTACGATCTAATGTTAATATTTAAGAAGTAACCATGCAAGGTGTTAAAAAAGTGACCCATTTTGCTACATTAAGCGATGTTTGCACTAAAACATTAAAATATTTGGCAAAACCTCTTACATGTATTTATCCTAGCATTTCAAACTTATAAAATTTGTGTATTTAGCTCATGATTCAAATTTATTCATTTTTAGATCACATGTCATATGAGTTATACATGTTTTCACAACTGCATTGAATAGTCCTTAAAATGTTAGGAGATGAACATATGAGCCGTTTTGCTAAATATTCAACTCAGCGCAAAAATTACTCAAAAGTAACAAAATGGGTGATTTTCAAAAACAACTCAAATGTTTACATTGGATCTCAAGTATTATATGTTTGTTGGAAGCAGCTCATACAATCTAAATATTAAAGAATATATAGGGTGGTATACATGCATGTGCAGTAAATTAAAATAGAACTCGACCTGTTTCGGGAATTCACGTTAAGAGTGCCTGTGAAGCTACACATGCATTTATCACTTTGGAGCGTCCCTGTATATTGTCGTCTCTAGTAAATGATTTTTGTTCACCCAAGGCCTCCTTCCATTGAACCTGCACAAGCGTTTGTAGGGAAAGGGGGGGGATCAGCATGGCGGTACATGTCCAGAGGAAGTTGAAATTGGATTTATCTACAGAAACAGATTCTGAGTGTTCTGAGTTAGGAGACAACATAGAAACTCAAGATGTTGAACCTGAGATTTGTTTTATTATTTTATTACTTTTTATCTTACAACTAGAGCAGAGCGCAGAAAACTTGATAAATTGGCTGCTTTTAGAAATGTCTTCGAAAAGTTTGTAGGACATTGCAAAGAACACTATTTGCCCAACTCGCATCTTACAGTTGACGAGCAACTAGTATCTTTTAGAGGAAAGTGTCCCTTCCGAGTTTATATAAAATCGAAGCCCGCTACATACGGAATCAAAATTTGGGCTCTTGTGGATAATGACTCAAATTTACACGGGAAAGGAAGGAAATAAACCGGAAATAGACCAGGGAAAAAGAGTGGTTATCGACCTTGTTGAAGGTCTTGAAGGTGGTTACGGAATAACAACTGATAACTTTTTCACCAGTATTCCTCTTGCTAACGAGCTTTTGAACAAAAATCTGACCCTATGTGGAACCAAGAGGAAGAACAAACAGGATATTCCTCCAGTTCTTCTACCACATCCTTCAAAAACCGAGG
>CAJUYG010003876.1:0-18963 GCA_910591675.1 Galerucella calmariensis | reverse complement strand
GATTAAGGGGTCTAGCACATTTACTTTTCGAAATACAGGGTGTTGAAATTTTGAAAACTTGAATGTTTTAATTCGATTACTTTAAAATGGATGGATAAATTTATTTGACATTTGGCAGGTTGCTTTTAAATGTAAAAGGGCATATTTTGATAAAAATAGTAGTTTGTGCAACTAGTGTAGATATGATGGCCATATCGCACGACGCCGTAGGCGGAGTTCTCAATCGTTCAAGTGCGATATGGACAATCCACACCAGTCGAACAGCATATTTTTTCTACGACCCACTTAAGAAAAAATCTAGAAAATAAAAATTTCTATAAACTGTAATATAACTTCAAATTGAAAATTTAACAATTCAATTTTATGTTTCCACTAATTTTTTTGTGGTAAACGTACAGCTCTTGAATGTCCAATTTGTATAATGCTACGATTTCCCTTTTTAAATATACGATGCTGTTATAAGTAGATGTTGCCAGTCGGACTCCCTCATGAAGGGTACCGTATCATTATCTATAATAATGAATATTCTGCTAAATATTTCAAACGTCTACCTGTTGTCGTTATTAATATCAAGCCGAATAATTATTTAAAAGTAACAATAAAAAAAACTTCTTCACGGGGAATCCAACCCGGGTCTACCGCGTGAGAGTCTGGTTTGCTTACTACTCGACCACCGAGGAATGTGCAAATTGTTTGTCTATAACGTCAGATGTATTACATAATTTTTGCTTAAAACGAACTAAAGTTCCTACCGTGTATCCCGTGATACGTTCTACCTTTTTTTATTGTGAAGGGAATGAGAAAAAAGTGGTAAATGAATACTATTTGATTCCCGACTGCAATAACACATCCAAGAATGCACAAGAAAAATATATATATACATTAAAACAGTGAGAGTTAAACTAAAACCTGGAGTAGTACCGAGATTTTTTGACTGTCCAAAAAATAGAGTTACAATCATAGTTCAAACCCACGGTCACAATTTTTACAACTTAAGCTCAGAAAATAGAGCCTCTGATGATGATAAAGTAGAGGAAGAAGGTCAAATGTATATCACACGAATGGAACCTATATCTCGGGAAATATGGGTTTAGGCTTGCATTAAGGCTTATGTACGTTCCAAAGCGATTAAATGCGGGGGTGAGGGGTTTTCTATATGGAAAATGGCTGAAAAAAGAAAACGCACCAGCAATGAGATTTTATATTGAATTTTATCACAAAGTGATAGAATTTTATACACATAGATTTGATATATTAAACGTCAAAAAACTGCCGCGACAAGACAAAAAATTGCCAGTTCAAAACCTTCAAATTTTGTCAGTTATCAATTTACTCTAGTTAAATTTTAATAGTCATTGTAATTTCATAAAATACCAAGTTACTCCTACATTCACTGAGAAATACTTGATGTCAGTGCATCCTAACTAACCCACTCTGTCAAATATTCCATGTCAATGCATTCTAGATAACATTAAATTGTGTCAAGCCAGAATAATTGATATAGACTGATTTGTAAATAATGGCAACCTGAATTTTCATGCTAAATGGCTGTAATTGCATATTTGAATTCCAAGTAACTTCACTCCATAACATTTTTTAAAAGGTTAGATTAGAGATAAGATTTTATGAGGTAGCTTTTGGCCTATTCCACTGCGACCTTTTCATAATTACATTGATTTTTAGGTTTTCAAAAACTTGCAAAGGAGTTATTGTTGGTGATGATGCTTATAAAAGAAATCAATCAAATCCACGATGTAAACCTTGTCGTATTCTACGGAATCGTTTACAGAACCGCAAACCAACAAAACAGATATACAAACTGTGACTTCAACTACAAATCTAGTTGAACAATGAAAACGCCTAAAAAGAATGGTGAGTTTTTTTGGAACTTTAGTTCTTTACGTTAGGTTGGTCTGACCGTTACCTTACTTGGAGCGATGGAGGTCGCGACGCAAAAGATCTGACCGTTACGTTACGTTAAGTGCCTTGAGCGCGTGGGATCTCGCGCTCTCTCCTCAGTTTCAGAGCTAGTCTCTCGGCGCAAAATGTTGATTGTTAGCATACATTGTATTATTAATACTTTGTGCCAATCAACTTAATGATAAGATTTTTATAATTAATACTACTGTATATTTTTGTTAAATGAAGTTTCATCCAGAGTAAAATAAATTCTTATATTAATATATGTGTATTTATTTATTGATTGAAAGAAATTTGATTATTGCTTAAAAGGAACTAAAGTTCCTACCGTGTGTCCCGTGACACGTTCTACCTTTTTTTTTATTTTCCGCTTCGACCTGAAAGGTAACAAATGATATACACAGTTTATAGCAGTTAAGATTATGAGCAACCCCCCCAGTCCCCTTCTAGCAGACATTTTATGGATAATATAGAAAAAAATAATAATTTATGTACTGGCACCGATATGTGGACGACAATTTAGTCCAGGCTTATTTAAGTTGCTTGATTAAGTCGCGTCCACCCTAAGCCGTGATTAGCCGTTGGCAAAGCCAGCGACTGTATACACGTCTACATATTACATGTGTTGGGATTCATTTATTTTAGTCGCACAATGTTCACAGAACAGGACGATACCGGTTTATATTAATCATATTAATAACTTTCTTGTTATTTCACTCTAACTGGTACAGTCTAAACCACAACTATAACCGCGAGAAGCAAGAGGTTGGCATGTCCCCACCAGGGACATATATAAGGGGGGGGTTTTGGGGGCTCAAACCCTCCCCATAGAAAATACAATAAAGGTACAATAATTTTTATTAGCATAATGCCGCAATATGAGTATTCATCGGGATGTGGCAATAATAATAATAATAATAATAAATACGTTTATTACCCAATATTATACAGCAATAAATTAAATATAATATAATGTATGCGATTTAGTATATTGAGTAATTGGCATTTTAGCTCAGTTCATTTATGTCTTTTGGACTTAAATGTCTGTTCTTCTGCTAAAGCCAGATTATTTCTAACTACACACAGGAATTATTGATTCTGATTTTAGCTAATAAATTGTTATTTAAAAACAAAACAAAAACTAAAAAAAAAGAAATAAAGGAAATGTAAAAATTTAGAACAAAAATACTACATATACAATATTAATACAGAGAAAAACAAATATATTAGTTTTAAATACATGTAACCTTGTTTATCAGAGTAATAAAGAAACAAATTGAGAAAGGACTTTAAAATGTATGTAAAGAAAAATGTGATTTTTCTTTAAATATTCCCGCACATCAAGTCTATAGTTTATAGTCCATAGTGAACGATTATTATCTGGCTGTCATGAAAAACCATCAATGTCAAAGTACTTTTTCCAATTAATTTTATTCACGGAAGATTAAGTTATAATAATTGTGTTTTAGGATCGACATTGTAATTAATAACATTAAATGTCGTTTCTTTTCTTACAGGTTAGTTAATTAGTTAGTTTTTGTTACTTCAATTGATTTATGTAAACCATGTGTCATAAAACAATAAATCTTTTCTTACAGAGAAACTCAGCTTGTTTTGGATTTACTGTGTCGTCCTAATCACTACAAATAAAAACCACCATATCATCTTATATGTATAAAATAGTTGTCATTGTGCAAGAAAAAGAAGAGAAAAAAAAACATATAAAAAAAAAGAAACAAAACAAATTGAAACTGACAATAGTATCAGCATCACAGAGTAAATAGGTATTTTTTATAGTTCATTTTGAAGCTTTTTGGAGATATTAAGACATTGAAAAGTTTATTTTCTAATAAATTATTTGCAACTTTTGCCACATTGTATGAAAATGCTCGTTTGAATATTTCTTTGCGGTGAAGAGGTATGGTAAGCATTTGCTTTCGTCTCACATTTATATTATGGACATCAGTACGATATTTAATTTTTTTATGTAAGTATGGTGGGGTTTTGAACTTTATAATATTGAATATAAATGAAGCAGAATGCAATTTACGGCGATTATGCATATTAAGCCATTTCAGATCTTTGAGTTTATGGGATACCCTATACCCACGTCTAATGCCGTAAATAAGACGGATACACGAATTTTGGACTTTTTGAATCCGAGTTTTGTCAACAGCATCTAAACATGAACCATATACAGTAAAAGCTCCTTATTCGCGCTTCCTTTATTCGCGTTTTCACTATTCGCGGATAAAAAAAATGCGACCCAATTCCTATATTCGCGACTAAAAATTTCTTTATTCGCGGATCTAATAAGTACATACATAATAATAAAATTATTCCAATAGGTATCCAACCCAATATCCTTGTCAAATGGACTAATAAAAAAGTAAAATAGATCTTATTACAACTGCCTAAAGTATATAATTAAATTATATCGCCGGGGCCTTTGACAAAAGCCGCCTTCGCCGCGGTCAGTGTTTTTAAGAATGTAAACAAACAGGATAAAAGCAACGTGACATTTAATTTTTAAGAATGGCAAATGAGCTTTGCGATTTCTTTATGAACATTGATCCGTCTATGGAACGAAGTCTTATTTTTAAGAGGCAAATTGCTAATGCGACTGCTGTGTATCAGTCTGAATTGAAGGAGCTTTTGAAAACTGCCAAGCAAGAAAAAATTACAAAATTCTTCAAACCATTGCCTAAGCCTTAAGATAATTGATTAAAATGTTCAAAAACTTCAATTTAAAATTTTTTTTATATATTTGTTTTTTTTATTTTGTCACCTAGGAACGTATCCCCTATAATCCCATATAAATTGCCATTCCGTATTCACGGTTTCTGTATTCGCGGCATATTTATGGAACGTATACCCCGCGAATAAAGAGCTTTTACTGTACCGTGTCACAATGATCGAATAAGGAAAGTATAAGTGATTCGCATAACTTTTTTTTTATGTCAACATCTAAAAAGTGTCTATGTGGGTAAATTGCTTTCAATCCACAGTATGAAAGTTTCAATTTAGATGTAATATGGTCTTTGAATCGTAGCTTATTATCAAAAACGAGTCCCAGACTTTTTCCTTTGCTGCTAAAAGGAATAATTTTAGATTCTATTTCTAATTGCATCTGGTTTTGAAAAGCATCTCTCACAGAATCCTTACAGAATAGCAAAGCAGACGATTTAAGAGGATTTAGTTTCATTAGTTTTATTTAGTTTCAGGAGGTCTTAGCTAAATTTTTTAAATCATTATTGATTAAATTAGAAGAATCCGTTAAATTTTCATATTTAAAAGAACAGTATATTTGGGTATCGTCAGCATAAAAATGATAGTTACAGTGTTTTAGAGAGTTCTGAAAGTTACTGGTATACATAGTATATAATAGTGGACCAAGTATACTGCCTTGAGGCACCCCGAGTTTTAATTTGATTTTTTGAGACTTGTTTTCACCTACTTGTACTCTTTGGAATCGATCACTTAAAAAGGATTTTATAAATTTAGTAGCTTCATCAGAAAAGCCTAAATAGTGAGTGATTGACAACAATATTTGATGATTTAACATATCAAAAGCTTTGGAATAATCTAATAAAATTAATATACTTATTTGATTGGTATCTTCTGCCTGAATTAAATCATCAACTATATCAGCAAGGGCAGTGGCGCAACTATGTCCACTGCGAAATCCAGATTGTTTTGTAGGTAATAATTTAAATTTATTAAGGTGTTCTCTAATTTGTATATCCAAAACCTTCTCCAATACTTTCGACAACACGGGTAAAATACTAATAGACCTTAAATGGCTCAAATCAGTTGGTGAGCTAATTTTAGGTATAGGTATAACATTTGCATATTTCCACTCCGCGGGAAAATAAGAGGTCAAAATGCATTGATTTATAATATTAGTAATATAAGGAATTATAAATGGACAAAAAAGTAATATTATATCGATATTCATATTATCGGTTCCGTAAGCTTTAGTTTTAATATTTAAAATTATATTTGAAACCACTCCTTCTGTCACAAGTGTGAACACAAGAGGATTATTTATATTATTTTTTATTTGAGAATTGTAATAATGAATTATGTTGTGATTTGGCTGTTTATTTTCGATGCTAGTAAAGTGCTTGTTAATAGTTTCAACATCATTTAACTGAGTGGGAATATCGTTATATCAACTTTTTTATCGATATCATTAGTGGCATATATATTATACCAGGGCATTCGATTTAAAATGTCTTGTAGTTGTTCTAAATTTATAGATTTTAGGTCTCTGTAGGAGATTTTATTATGAATTGGAATTTTAATTGCTGCAAAATCAAGTTTACAAGATATCAATGAATGATTCGTAAAATGAGTTTGAGTTACTTTTATGTGGCACTTCTGCAAATCATAATTAGTTATAAACAAATCGAGAAGTGAGCTTCGGGTGGGTGAAAAGCAAGTAGGTTCATTTACAAGTTGATGGCAGTTAAAAATATCAAAAATTGTATTAAATCGGTTAAATTCTGGTAGCTCAATGTCTAAAAGGTCAAAATTAAAATCACCTACACATATAATTTGATTATATTGTGCATACATATCACACAAAATATCCTCAAAAATCTGAAAAAATGCGTCTTTATCTGCTTTAGGTGGTCTGTAAAAAGTACCAATAGCTAGCTGATGTCCACAAAAAGTGATTTCTATCCATATATATTCGACAAAATCCAGGCATCCACTCAGTAAAATTTTATATTTAAATTTATTTTTAATGTACATACCTACTCCTCCACCACGTTTCGAGTGACGGTCTCTCCGAACTAATGTGTATTCGCCTAACCTTACAATATCACTACTAATGTCCTTTCTCAACCATGTCTCGGTAACTCCAATAACCTCAAAACCTTCATTTTGTATTAAGTGCAAAAAATCATTGAAATGTAGAACTAGAGATCGTGTATTAAGATGAGCTACTTTAAGTGACATAAATACTAATTATTTTTGGCTAACAGAACCCGATCTTGTAGTTCTGTTTACAGTGTTGAGTATTTTATTTTATTTTATAATAGAAATAGATTCCTCAACAATTGTGAATAATTTAGCTGAAGAGGTTAAATTTACTTTTGTGAGATTGATTTTCTGTTTTAATAAAAGCTTCAATTTTCAATCATCTATCACTTTTTAAAATAGGTGCTTCCAAATTAATATACCTACAGGTAACATCTCGGCTGGTATGGGAATGCGGCGAAGAACTCAGAAGACTGGCGACTCGGAATAGTGGGTGGAGTGGGTCCCATAAAACTCTGGAAGAATACGCCCAGGCAAACACATGGGAAGAAATTTATAAAAGAACCATCAGAAAAAAGTAGCAAAAGAATCGCTCTCAATGAGCAGGAACAAACTACGCACCATAACGGGGCTACTTACGGTTACACTTTCCCACAAAGGAGCACCTGAACAAAATAGGGGTGTGTAACGGAGACCTCACATGCAGGAGATGCAAAAAGGACACTGAAACAGCTCTGCACATATTATGCAACTGTGAGACGCTGGACCACAGGAGGCAAAAACTAAATGGAAGACCCCAAATGACTCCAGAAGACTTCTACAACCAACCAGTAAAGAACCTGTATGAGCTAATACAGAGAGCGGATTGGCTGAATAGGCTGTAGTCAGAATGTTAGGAGAATCCACAATAAGCCCAAGAGACTGTGGTGCCGGCGAAGGGACGGCTCCTTTAAAAAAAAATATATATATATATATGGTTATAACAATTTCAGCAGTGGGCAAAACGAAAAACGATGTTTAAAAATACTTAGATGTAGCCAACTAAAACAAATAATTAAAAAAAAACTTAACATTATTTCTTGAACTTGAAAAATTGGTTTGGGTCGTGGCACTCGAATTTTTTTGCCTTAGGCGGCGCCTTCAATAAAGCTTTCCCCTTCCAAACCTATCAAATGAAAAAAAACCAAAACCCTCCCCATATAAAAGCTATAGCTACGTGACTGGTCCCCACTATCTGTTTTCATTGGCTTCCTTTGTCGGAGACCTACACTTAAGCGACGTCTGGACGCGCCTTTATAGATGCTAATAGCTATTTATGAAATAAAAGATTACCAATATCCTGCATAAATTCATATAATTGGTACAGTATAGTCAAAAGTTAACAAATACCTAAATGCTTTCTGAATTTGGACTAAGCGCTTTTAAAAAATATCTTACGTCAACACGCAATTAAAACGGTATACCTAATTTACTCTGTTTTTATAACGGCGAAGAATGAATAGGACACTTTCACGATCTAAAAAAATTAAGATAACTTTATAAAGTACTTCCATCTAGATAGATACTTACCGCTACAAACGTAGATAAAGTGAGCGGTGCAAATTTTCCTGCTGTAAGATAAAGAGACTTTTTTGCTCTTGCCATACTGAGTATCATGGACATTTTAAAATCCTTATCTGCCGTTAACCAATCACATTGCCAAATATAGAATGGCAAATTATGAGCCTGCAAAATGGAATGTTTAGTATGTTTCAAGTTTATTGTAATACTACAGGGTGTTGCTAAATCCATGCGAAAAAATTCAGGAACCCATGTAAAATTGTGATGGGTCTTTTGCCATGAAAGACTTTAAATAGGTATATATACAGTGTGGAAACCACGTATGGAATAAAATTCTTTATGTCATTGTTTTAGAAAATTATAAAAAATGCCGAGACACGTCAACTTTTGAATTGAGTTGTGCGTTATGTATGTTGTTATGTATAAATTTAAATGTACAGGGTGATTCACGCAAAAATGGAAAGATTAGGAGAAAATATAGAATAGTTTGTATTCTTTCGTATCACTGGTTTGATTACATACAGAAAAACTTTTCAAATCGACCGATAGTACCTATGAGCATATAACTCGATAGATGTGTTCTACTTTAAACTGATCTTTTTCTAAGCCTCATTGTCATCACACGAAGAGACGTTTTCTTTTCCATCCTTTTTCATTCAAAGGCTGAGAAGTGCCGCGAGGTGTTTTTAGGCTTACGATGAATCGACTTTATCGAAAGCATATATGCTTGTTAGAGATACAGTGTGTTCAAACGCGGCAGATATGTGACGGAAGATTTGCTTCGCACTGGCCAACGTCTTTAACTGAACTAAAATATAAACAGTTTTAACGATTGTTTGTCAAAGCAATGCATTGCCATTCGACTAGTGCCGGAGACCTGAAATCTTCCGCAAAAATTCAAATAAAAAAAGCTGGTGTAACTGGTGATAGACAGGGGCTTACGAGTTTGACATGCAAATCATTTCACAAGCTGCGGGATGGAATGGAGCCGAAAGTGAAAAAACACTCCAAAAGTGGACGTCGATATTTTTTTTATCGCAGTGCTGTGCACTAGGAATTCTTGTTACAAGGTGAGATTAAATTAAATTAGATTAGAATTGGAGTGGCTCTTTGTCCTATCCCACTGCGACCTCTGCAGATCTATAGTGGTCCTCCCTATATTTAGAGCTCAATATCTAGCTTTATTCTTTTTATTAGGTCTTTTATTAGCCTGGATACCGCCTTCTTTGCGTAGCTCTCTGCCCTCGGTTTTTCTTCTCCGAGTAAGTGAAACCGCACCCTTGCTAGGCCTTCGCACTCACAGAGTATGTGCTCCGCGATTTCGTCTTCTTCCTGGCAGAACCTGCATAGGCTATCATCTGCTAGGCCAATTGTGTGCATATGTTTCCTCAGCCTACAATGTCCGGTCAGCATTCCCACCATCATCCTCGTCGTTTCTCGACTTTGACATAGCAGGTCGTGTGACCGTTTTGTCGAAGGGCTTTTAATGAATAATTTTGCGTGTCTTTGTCCTAGGGTTTCATACCACCAGCGCAACGCCTGGTTGTTTATCCATTTGTGGATGCTCTCTTTACGTTGGCATTTTGCAGTTCCACAGGAAGGTTCTAGCCCAATCATGACCTCCGTTGCTCCCTGCTTGGCTAATTCATCAGCCTTTTCATTGCCTTTTATTCCTTGGTGGCCTGGTACCCAGGCTAGGGTCACTCTATTATGACTGCCTAGTCTGTTTAGAGCCTTCCGACACTCCCACACCAGATTTGATGTTATCTTATATGAGCGTATCGCCTTAAGTGCTGCTTGGCTGTCAGAGTAGATAACGATTCTTTGGTTATCCACCTCCTGTCTCATCAACTCTTCTGCACAGTATTGCACCGCCATTACCTCTGCCTGAAAGACAGTAGCATGTTTCCCTAGACTTAGAGAGATCGTGATCTTCTCTTGTACCCCATATATTCCGGCTCCTACTCCGGAGTCTGTTTTCGAGCCATCAGTGTACCAGTTGAGATTCGCTGTTATAGGAGGCCCTGCTTCCCAGTCCTTTCTCTCTGGAATGTAAACTGTATAGTCGTTTTTAAAACTATATTGTGGGGCAATCTGATCCGTTGGCATTCCCAGTATTGGATCTGCCTTTATTTCTTCATATAGCTTTTTGTAGACCTTACCGTGTTCTTGGCTTATCGGAGAAGGTCCCTGTAATAATCTGTGACTAACAGATCTTGCATATCCTTGCATGGTAGGTTTACTATTACCTCCAGGGCCGCAGTCGGCTTCGTTTTCATGGCCCCTGTGATACTTAAGCTGGCCTGCCTTTGAATACCACTTAGCTGCCTCTGCGCTCCAATCTGCAGTGTCCTGGGCCACCAGACAACTGATCCATAGGTTATCATTGGCCTCACAACCTGTGTATATAACCATTTGGTCATGATGGGATTTAATCCTCAATTCTTTCCATACCTTTGCCTGCACCTTCCAAGGGCGATTCTGGCCTTGTGTGTAGTTTTTCCAATGTGGGAGTTCCATGTGAGCTTTTGGTCAAATATCACCCCTAGGTATTTAACTTCTTTCGCAAATGGAATTTCCACTCCGTTGTTTTACGTCTGTCTTACTAGTTACACTTAACCTCAAAATTATAATCAATGACATATGACAACTGATCTGTCAAAAGTAACAGATAAAATTTATATCGACAGATAAGAAATACGTAATTCCGTCTTATCCATTTCATGCATGAGAGAGCAAGCTGGATAATGTATAACGTAACTGCAAAGGATGGTTGAACAAACTCCATATATTTTAATAGTATTCTATGAACATACAAAACATAGACAAAATACGATTGAAGTGGTAGAGAACAAACCGTAATATGTAGGTACTCTGTACCGAATAACGAAACGTTTTACAGGAATGTATTTCGTTACTAATAGCATTTTTCGTGTTTTTCATTGTCAATGAATAATTTTTTACTTTCGCATAATTCCATAATGATTGTTCCTGACAGTTTTTAATTGCGGTTGTAACAAACCTATTTAAATGTCTTCTTCTTTTCGTGTTCATAACTCATTTGCAGCTAGCGCTTCAGGCGGATGGGTTTGAAACCTCATTTTCTTGTTCAAGGTCATTCTATAAACTGTTTGATTTTATGTACATAATATGCATGTAATAACCTAAAAAACTGCTGATTGATATTAATTCTGGTGAACTTTTCTCAATATTGTTTATTGATTTTATAGTGTACAAAATAATGGTAAAAGTTTGTTCGATAAAAAGTTGCCCAAGCAGGCGTAGAGGGAAAAATAAAAAAAACTATGAGCCTCAGAATTTGTCTTTTTTCAGAGCAACAGTATGTAAAATGATTTTTTATGAAATATTTATTTAAATACTTATTTTTAATTTCATAACTCTCAATAAGTCATCGCATCCTCATTTTTTGTTTATATTAATTCACAGACACAGGCAAGATTAGAAAATTGGAAAATGTCTTTGGGCATTGAATTGAAAACAACTGACTCTATTTGTCACCTCCATTTCAAAGAGTGTCACATAAAAATGTATGAAAAGTTTTGCATTAAAGGAGAGCTAAAGATTTTTCCCACGGGGAGAAATATACTAAAAGAAGAAGCTTTGCCCACAATTGAGCATCAATTTATACCCATGCCAGAACATGAGCTCCAAGCATGTCTCATACAAGAACGACTAACATCGATATCATATAATGATGAATCTATAGAGAAACAGCAGCAACAAGTAGAACAAATTATTGTGAAAGAGGAATTGCTAGAAGATCTGGATATTTCTTATAATTTAATAGATAATAATAAACAAACTGAACAGGGCCAGGAAGAATCATTGTTGAGTCATCAGAAACAGGAATTGTTAGAAGAAGTAGAAGAAGCTTCTAATAATCTAATAGGTAATAATGAACCAACAGAACAGCACCTGGAAGAATCATTGATGTCTCAAGAGGCTCACAATGATCTACACAATTTCAGAGATAATATTCTTAAATTTTCATTGCTACCACCATTTTGGCTTTATGTAGACAAACCAAATGGGCTGGAATTTATGAGAATGGATATAACAACTAGGCAAATCAATAACCATATACGTTTGAATGAGGATTTATCAATTACTGTAAGTATCTATTGATGCGTGGTAAAATTAATTTTAATTTCCTTTTTTTTTGTAATAATAATTATCTGTAAGTAATCCATTTGCAGGCTATTTTACCTAATAATGAAGAACTGACTATAAATGAAAAAATTAATTCATATGGTGAGACCTATGATTACTTAAAATCTGTAGAAAGATGGCCGTTATGTGTAGGCACTCAATTTGACAATCAGAAGTAAGATTAATTTATTCTATCTACTTTTATCTACAAATCCACCATTTACAATGAAAAAATACCTAAAAACATAAAAGTTACAAAAAACAGTAAATATTTTGAAACATTACAAAAATATATAAATTATGTGATATCAATACACTTCAAACACTTAAATTATTAAAGTGTCCAATAGTTCTAGTCCTTAGACTATTATTATGTGATAATGGGCTTGTCCAAGAACATTTTTTTAAGTATATAGAAACTAAAACTCATTTTAAACAGATTCCCAGAATTTTAGATCTTTCCGCGAACGTTCAAACCCTCAATTTAATTAAAGAAATTGGATTGAGTGAAAACGGGGCGTGGTTACCTGTGACGTCCCATTGATTATGATATACCTAACGTTTGAAACGCCGCGAGTCGAGAGCTATGTATTGTGTATATTGTATCGTTTTGTGTAATAAAAAAACGGTGGACTGTTGAATGTACCTACTGTTTCGTTATTGGAACTTTAGTTCTTTACGTCAGGTTATGTTTGAGCGACCGGGGTTCGCCACGCAAAAGATCTGACCCTTACGTGTTACGTTATGTTACGTTGCTTCGTTATGTGCCTTGCTTGTGTTCGTGTGCTCTCTCCTGAGTCTCTCTCTCGTTTACGAAGCAGCGATTCATATGCTTCGGCCGGGATTCGAACCCGGGCCGCCCGCGTGTAAGGCGAGCATTCTACCACTGAACCACCGATGCATCATTAAAATTCTATGCAAAGCTGGTATTCGCAGTGCTGGTGATCTACTTGAATTTGATCGGATAAATTTTTACTATTATTTCCATAATTTTTTTTGCGCGATTGATCTTTTTTGTTTATTTACAGCATCGGTTGTCAGGACGGTAGGTTGTGTTTACTGGTTTCTAAGTTTAACACGTCGGTAAGTGATTTACTTATCGCTCAGACGTCAAAAAGTAATAAATAGCATAAAAACAATTTCACCAAAATGCAAAATATATTTTAAACTGATCGAGAAGTATAAATGTCACTTTTGACATTCGAAGAAATTTAAATTATTTTATTTGGAAATTATTTCAATACGATCGCGCAAAAAATGGTATAGTTTGTTCAACCATCCTTTGCCGTTATGTCATAATCGGTGACGTATTCTGCTGTTTTACGTATGTCTTATATTTATTGAATCTTATTTTACACTCAACCTCAAAATTATAATCAATGGCATATGTTTATGGCATATTGTTTTCAAAATATGACAACTGAATTGTCAAAAGTAACAGATAAAATTTATGTCGACCTTAGATAAGAAATACGTTAATGACGTCATAATTCCGTCTCATCCATTTCATGAATGAGAGAGCAAGCTGAACAATGTATGACGTAACGGCAAAGGATGGCTGAACAAACTATATAAGCATCTCGAACGTTAAGGTTAATTACAACGTTTGCATGTAGATTCCTCTCGTAAAATTGGACAAAATGATATAAAGATTAAGGGGTCTAGCACATTTACTTTTCGAAATACAGGGTGTTGAAATTTTGAAAACTTGAATGTTTTAATTCGATTACTTTAAAATGGATGGATAAATTTATTTGACATTTGGCAGGTTGCTTTTAAATGTAAAAGGGCATATTTTGATAAAAATAGTAGTTTGTGCAACTAGTGTAGATATGATGGCCATATCGCACGACGCCGTAGGCGGAGTTCTCAATCGTTCAAGTGCGATATGGACAATCCACACCAGTCGAACAGCATATTTTTTCTACGACCCACTTAAGAAAAAATCTAGAAAATAAAAATTTCTATAAACTGTAATATAACTTCAAATTGAAAATTTAACAATTCAATTTTATGTTTCCACTAATTTTTTTGTGGTAAACGTACAGCTCTTGAATGTCCAATTTGTATAATGCTACGATTTCCCTTTTTAAATATACGATGCTGTTATAAGTAGATGTTGCCAGTCGGACTCCCTCATGAAGGGTACCGTATCATTATCTATAATAATGAATATTCTGCTAAATATTTCAAACGTCTACCTGTTGTCGTTATTAATATCAAGCCGAATAATTATTTAAAAGTAACAATAAAAAAAACTTCTTCACGGGGAATCCAACCCGGGTCTACCGCGTGAGAGTCTGGTTTGCTTACTACTCGACCACCGAGGAATGTGCAAATTGTTTGTCTATAACGTCAGATGTATTACATAATTTTTGCTTAAAACGAACTAAAGTTCCTACCGTGTATCCCGTGATACGTTCTACCTTTTTTTATTGTGAAGGGAATGAGAAAAAAGTGGTAAATGAATACTATTTGATTCCCGACTGCAATAACACATCCAAGAATGCACAAGAAAAATATATATATACATTAAAACAGTGAGAGTTAAACTAAAACCTGGAGTAGTACCGAGATTTTTTGACTGTCCAAAAAATAGAGTTACAATCATAGTTCAAACCCACGGTCACAATTTTTACAACTTAAGCTCAGAAAATAGAGCCTCTGATGATGATAAAGTAGAGGAAGAAGGTCAAATGTATATCACACGAATGGAACCTATATCTCGGGAAATATGGGTTTAGGCTTGCATTAAGGCTTATGTACGTTCCAAAGCGATTAAATGCGGGGGTGAGGGGTTTTCTATATGGAAAATGGCTGAAAAAAGAAAACGCACCAGCAATGAGATTTTATATTGAATTTTATCACAAAGTGATAGAATTTTATACACATAGATTTGATATATTAAACGTCAAAAAACTGCCGCGACAAGACAAAAAATTGCCAGTTCAAAACCTTCAAATTTTGTCAGTTATCAATTTACTCTAGTTAAATTTTAATAGTCATTGTAATTTCATAAAATACCAAGTTACTCCTACATTCACTGAGAAATACTTGATGTCAGTGCATCCTAACTAACCCACTCTGTCAAATATTCCATGTCAATGCATTCTAGATAACATTAAATTGTGTCAAGCCAGAATAATTGATATAGACTGATTTGTAAATAATGGCAACCTGAATTTTCATGCTAAATGGCTGTAATTGCATATTTGAATTCCAAGTAACTTCACTCCATAACATTTTTTAAAAGGTTAGATTAGAGATAAGATTTTATGAGGTAGCTTTTGGCCTATTCCACTGCGACCTTTTCATAATTACATTGATTTTTAGGTTTTCAAAAACTTGCAAAGGAGTTATTGTTGGTGATGATGCTTATAAAAGAAATCAATCAAATCCACGATGTAAACCTTGTCGTATTCTACGGAATCGTTTACAGAACCGCAAACCAACAAAACAGATATACAAACTGTGACTTCAACTACAAATCTAGTTGAACAATGAAAACGCCTAAAAAGAATGGTGAGTTTTTTTGGAACTTTAGTTCTTTACGTTAGGTTGGTCTGACCGTTACCTTACTTGGAGCGATGGAGGTCGCGACGCAAAAGATCTGACCGTTACGTTACGTTAAGTGCCTTGAGCGCGTGGGATCTCGCGCTCTCTCCTCAGTTTCAGAGCTAGTCTCTCGGCGCAAAATGTTGATTGTTAGCATACATTGTATTATTAATACTTTGTGCCAATCAACTTAATGATAAGATTTTTATAATTAATACTACTGTATATTTTTGTTAAATGAAGTTTCATCCAGAGTAAAATAAATTCTTATATTAATATATGTGTATTTATTTATTGATTGAAAGAAATTTGATTATTGCTTAAAAGGAACTAAAGTTCCTACCGTGTGTCCCGTGACACGTTCTACCTTTTTTTTTATTTTCCGCTTCGACCTGAAAGGTAACAAATGATATACACAGTTTATAGCAGTTAAGATTATGAGCAACCCCCCCAGTCCCCTTCTAGCAGACATTTTATGGATAATATAGAAAAAAATAATAATTTATGTACTGGCACCGATATGTGGACGACAATTTAGTCCAGGCTTATTTAAGTTGCTTGATTAAGTCGCGTCCACCCTAAGCCGTGATTAGCCGTTGGCAAAGCCAGCGACTGTATACACGTCTACATATTACATGTGTTGGGATTCATTTATTTTAGTCGCACAATGTTCACAGAACAGGACGATACCGGTTTATATTAATCATATTAATAACTTTCTTGTTATTTCACTCTAACTGGTACAGTCTAAACCACAACTATAACCGCGAGAAGCAAGAGGTTGGCATGTCCCCACCAGGGACATATATAAGGGGGGGGTTTTGGGGGCTCAAACCCTCCCCATAGAAAATACAATAAAGGTACAATAATTTTTATTAGCATAATGCCGCAATATGAGTATTCATCGGGATGTGGCAATAATAATAATAATAATAATAAATACGTTTATTACCCAATATTATACAGCAATAAATTAAATATAATATAATGTATGCGATTTAGTATATTGAGTAATTGGCATTTTAGCTCAGTTCATTTATGTCTTTTGGACTTAAATGTCTGTTCTTCTGCTAAAGCCAGATTATTTCTAACTACACACAGGAATTATTGATTCTGATTTTAGCTAATAAATTGTTATTTAAAAACAAAACAAAAACTAAAAAAAAAGAAATAAAGGAAATGTAAAAATTTAGAACAAAAATACTACATATACAATATTAATACAGAGAAAAACAAATATATTAGTTTTAAATACATGTAACCTTGTTTATCAGAGTAATAAAGAAACAAATTGAGAAAGGACTTTAAAATGTATGTAAAGAAAAATGTGATTTTTCTTTAAATATTCCCGCACATCAAGTCTATAGTTTATAGTCCATAGTGAACGATTATTATCTGGCTGTCATGAAAAACCATCAATGTCAAAGTACTTTTTCCAATTAATTTTATTCACGGAAGATTAAGTTATAATAATTGTGTTTTAGGATCGACATTGTAATTAATAACATTAAATGTCGTTTCTTTTCTTACAGGTTAGTTAATTAGTTAGTTTTTGTTACTTCAATTGATTTATGTAAACCATGTGTCATAAAACAATAAATCTTTTCTTACAGAGAAACTCAGCTTGTTTTGGATTTACTGTGTCGTCCTAATCACTACAAATAAAAACCACCATATCATCTTATATGTATAAAATAGTTGTCATTGTGCAAGAAAAAGAAGAGAAAAAAAAACATATAAAAAAAAAGAAACAAAACAAATTGAAACTGACAATAGTATCAGCATCACAGAGTAAATAGGTATTTTTTATAGTTCATTTTGAAGCTTTTTGGAGATATTAAGACATTGAAAAGTTTATTTTCTAATAAATTATTTGCAACTTTTGCCACATTGTATGAAAATGCTCGTTTGAATATTTCTTTGCGGTGAAGAGGTATGGTAAGCATTTGCTTTCGTCTCACATTTATATTATGGACATCAGTACGATATTTAATTTTTTTATGTAAGTATGGTGGGGTTTTGAACTTTATAATATTGAATATAAATGAAGCAGAATGCAATTTACGGCGATTATGCATATTAAGCCATTTCAGATCTTTGAGTTTATGGGATACCCTATACCCACGTCTAATGCCGTAAATAAGACGGATACACGAATTTTGGACTTTTTGAATCCGAGTTTTGTCAACAGCATCTAAACATGAACCATATACAGTAAAAGCTCCTTATTCGCGCTTCCTTTATTCGCGTTTTCACTATTCGCGGATAAAAAAAATGCGACCCAATTCCTATATTCGCGACTAAAAATTTCTTTATTCGCGGATCTAATAAGTACATACATAATAATAAAATTATTCCAATAGGTATCCAACCCAATATCCTTGTCAAATGGACTAATAAAAAAGTAAAATAGATCTTATTACAACTGCCTAAAGTATATAATTAAATTATATCGCCGGGGCCTTTGACAAAAGCCGCCTTCGCCGCGGTCAGTGTTTTTAAGAATGTAAACAAACAGGATAAAAGCAACGTGACATTTAATTTTTAAGAATGGCAAATGAGCTTTGCGATTTCTTTATGAACATTGATCCGTCTATGGAACGAAGTCTTATTTTTAAGAGGCAAATTGCTAATGCGACTGCTGTGTATCAGTCTGAATTGAAGGAGCTTTTGAAAACTGCCAAGCAAGAAAAAATTACAAAATTCTTCAAACCATTGCCTAAGCCTTAAGATAATTGATTAAAATGTTCAAAAACTTCAATTTAAAATTTTTTTTATATATTTGTTTTTTTTATTTTGTCACCTAGGAACGTATCCCCTATAATCCCATATAAATTGCCATTCCGTATTCACGGTTTCTGTATTCGCGGCATATTTATGGAACGTATACCCCGCGAATAAAGAGCTTTTACTGTACCGTGTCACAATGATCGAATAAGGAAAGTATAAGTGATTCGCATAACTTTTTTTTTATGTCAACATCTAAAA
>CAJUYG010003875.1:13973-32936 GCA_910591675.1 Galerucella calmariensis | reverse complement strand
TTGTTAAACAAAAACCTGGGTTCAATTGCATCGTTGGCTGCCTGCAGGAGAGGTAGCGCAGTGAGCGCTTCCTGCCATAGGCTCAACCTCAGTGTCGGTATATTAAATACTGCATAAAAAAACTCCACTCTTCAAAATTCATAAATCTTATATTAATTTTGGCTATTATTGCACAAAAATGCACCTTTAGTTGTTTTTGGTAGTTGCCAGGAAATTGTTATTAACATAGATATTTATTAGTTGTAAAACTATTTTATTATTTTCAAATAAACAAAAACGTATGTGTATAGGTACCCAGATAAATATGTGTAAACAACTGTTAAAGAAAAATGGTGGCGGCAACTAAACCAGAGTTGCATTCGACTTGGGCGGCCGTGGGCCTTCGGCCCGCCCGGCCCAGGTCAATGCCTCTCTCTTCAAAGCCGACACGGGAATTTACAATGTTGTCTATTCTTTTGGTTTGTACTAATTTACGTGTAAATAGTACTTGATAAAACGTGTTTATAAATATTCTTTTGGAATGTTCCAGATAATTATTGAATGTGAAGATCTATTGACATAACCACTCCTAGCATGGTAATTTCCAACAATGTATAGGCTACTAATCTAACCTAACTAGTAAATTGATTATTACAAGTGTCAAAACTGTTACCAGTGATAGATTAACGCATAGGCCCGTGAGCCCCGGGCCTAGGGCGGCACGATTTGGGGGGCGGCAAAATTTTCAGAACGTTAAAATTTAAGAGTCGAAGAAATATACCAAAAATTTATTTTTAAATTGGCTCTGTTTTTTTTTGAATTTATTGAAAATTTTCTATGGACTATAAATACTTCATTTTTTTATTGACTTTTCAATTTGAGGGTGCATTATTAATATTTTGATGGAATCAATTATAGTCTAATTATCGAATAACGTTATTAAAAAGAAACAATCGAGTTGATAAGCTTTTTTGCGAATTACTAAATGACTTTTCACTTTTGTATCTTTGACGAGATTACTCTTACATATATAAAGCATTTGAAATCACTTATTGGTTTTTAACTTTCCGCTTTTTCTTTGAAAATCGAAGATTAAAAAAAAGGGAATTTATTGTTTTCACCTCGATTTTCAAAAATCTTGTTCTCATCGGATCTTCACGTTTTGAGGTCCTAGGAAGATATTCTGAGTAGTTTCAGCGTTGTAAACAAAATTTTTGTCGTACGATATCTCAAGAACGAATCAACTGATTGAGACCCGTGATACGGTGTTCGAATGGGTTCACCAAGACTTAGATCTGATTAGTTTTTTGAGTCAATCGGTTGATCGGTTTCAAAGATATTCAAAAAATAAAAATTGAAAAAACATTTTTTTTCCGTTTTCTTGAAATAACTTTGAAATTTCTTAACCAATCGATTTTAAACTTCACATATGTTTTTTTGTGCTCAAAAAACTGTGTCGAATGCCGCCAACCGGATCAAGATTAAAAAAATGCTTATTATTATTTGTTATGCTAGCTAGAGTTCAATAAAAAAAATTTGTATTATTTAATAATTATATTTGAATAAAAAATAGAACACTCTCTAGTGCTTCTCATTATGAGTCGTGTAAAAAATAAAAGCTATATTTTAATAACAATAATTGTGTATCAAAATATATAGAATTTTGTTGATCTAAAAGGGCGGCGTATCAGACAGGGCCTAGGGCGGCAATAAGCCTAATCCGCCACTGACTGTTACGTGAGTGAACCATTAAAATGTCATCACCTGGTATAATTATTCGTCATACAAAAAATTGTAATAGTTAATATTTTTGGCCACTTTAGACGAGGGTCGATAATTTTTGGAACCAAAAAAATAGCAGTAGGATAAAACTCATTAGAAATGGAGGGAAATGTGATAAAATTGAAAAGAAAAAAAAATTACGGGCGATCCGAGTTCGGGTAGTGGGAGGGGGTGAGTATTTTAGGGTAAAAAATGGATTATCTCGATTTCCGGCAAAACTACAAGTCCTATGGAAAAAAGTTGAAGGGCACAGTTGTGGGTAATAAAAAGCTCTACGATTTTTTCATATAAAATTTATGTGAAAATTCAAATAATCAAGTTTTTGGTTTCTTATTTTTCGAAAAAAATATTTTTTTTCATTGGTGAACCATTTTACCTATTTAAAGCATGCCTCAGCGTGTTTAAATCGAACTTTAAAACACGCGCGTGTTTTAAAGTTACCGTGGCAACATCAACAACTCGAGAAACGGATGGTCTCTAAATCATGTCTAAATGACAATTTTTTTATTATTAATCTGACAGGAGTAGTAACTTTTATTCGAACAATATTTAACCATTTCAAATTTATAAATTAAAATGGAAAGTGCCGTTGGTATTGACATTTTAACCTTAATTTTCCCGCGCTGTCATTCTGTCGAAAACAAATGTTTTTGACGCCAAGTGTGATTGCATTGTAAATCATTTGTAAATAACCTAAGAGTTTATTGTGGTTGAGCAAGCTTTTTTATTTTTTCGAATAGGATAATCTGTTATATATTTTTCTGATATTTTTTTGAAGAGATGTTTCTGTCATTGTCCTCAATTTTTGATTATTTATCTGCTTCTCCAAACGGCAGATGCATTGTAGAAGGTGAAGCTGTTCTGGCAGCGAACCATGTTATTATGTGTGGTCAGAGAAAAAGTGGGCAAACAATGGATGATCAGATCCTACTGTTTGCAAACTAGTACAGTGAAAAGTGATCCCCATGAAATCAATGCAAAAGAATTGACATAGTACTCCGAAACTTTATAGTAGGCACTTGATGTCAACAATCTTTTTACCTCTCTCCTAAAATGTATTTTGTTATTTATTTTCCCAATGTTTAATGGCAAATGATTAAATAATCTTTTACTATCGTATATAATAGATTTTTTTGTAAGAGAGGAGGTGGGAATAGGTAAGGAGACTGTATGAGAAGCACGACTATTGTAAGCACGAGCTGAACAGATTTCCAATATCTGTTTATAAACAACTTGTATGTATTATTCATCATGATTTACCATGAATACTATAAATGTATTAATTAATAAATTAATTTTTATCTCTGAAATATTTAAGGATATATAAACTATTGGTTAGCAACAACAATTTTTTTAGAAGAATTATTTCAAGATGCATCAAGTCAGGAAAATATTTATTATTTCTCGAAAATAATGTGACATTTCCTGTATATAATAAAAATACTTATGAAATTTCTGTGTATTATTTAATTTAAAAATATTTGCAACAATTTTTCTTCATAGCATAATCATTAGTGGAAAAACAAATCTTCTCTCAAAATAGGACTACCCAAATTAACAATACCACAAATAATTTTGAATATATCATCAACAATTGGTACCAAATGCAAAGAAAAGTATTCCTGAAAATTCTGAAAACCTTTATCCTCGCATTCAACAAATGGTAACTCCTGTTGTTGAAGCTCCAGTAGTGCTTTATATGGGACTTTCATTATAACACCTAAAAGCGTGCGTAAATGACCAATGCTTTTTAAATGGGGTTTACATTTTAACATAACAGTCTTCGTAGAAAAAATAGTTTATGAAACTATTATGTAATTATTATTAATACACTAATTTGTTATAGTTTTAATTTTATGTTTAATGTTTTCAATTGTCATTTTGTTACGATTTTTCTTATAAAATTGCTCTTCCACCGTTTCGGGAGATGAAACGTTTTATTTTTTCCTTTGGGAAAAACATTTTCTGTGTAACGGTTCAAATCGTAAGAGCAGTTTTCCACAGTCATCTATCATAATTTAGAACTTTATTTGTTTGTCGATGAAAGGTGTGCTTAGAAACATGTAAAGTTTGAATTTATTTTTCTAGTAATTCATTTTTCATTTTAGTCAGTTCACCACGGAATAAAAGATAATGAGGTAAACTCATATAAACATTTATTCTTTTTTCATACTATAAGTTGTCTCAAAAGTCTCATAAAATATAGTGTATTCGTCTTAAGATATCAAGGGTCAAAATAGTATATTAAAGTATAAGTGGATATTAAGGTCTTTAAAAAACGCGCGATTTTTCGAGCAAGTGTTTTAGAGACCAGTTATACACGAATACTTTATGCTATTTTTTTTTATTTGTGCACTTTTAAATTATAAATACTGGTATCTATTACTACAACAACAACAAGAATTGGAAATAAGAACTATTATTGTAAAATGGTTGAATTTGTGATGCTCTACGTATACCTTGCGTTGTCATGGAAATGAGAAAAGCATAAATTAATTTGCATTTGGTCCTGAAGATCTATAAATTTTTTGCGCGATCGATCTTTTTTGTTTATTTACAGCATCGGTTGTCAGGACGGTAGGTTGTGTTTACTGGTTTCTAAGTCTAACACGTCGGTAAGTGATTTACTTACCGTTCAGACGTCGGTAAGTAAATTACTTACCGACGTCTTAGCCCTACATACATTTAAGTGGTCCTAAATAATATATTACTTCATTCATTACACAAAAGGAACATGAAAAAATATGAAGATTAATATTTTTTTAATGAACAGAATCGAACAGAACAATAAAAAAAGTAATAAATAGCATGAAAACAATTTCACCAAAATGCAAATTACCAAATTATATTTTAAACTGATCGAGAAGTATAAATGTCACTTTTGACATTTCGTTCATTCCGAAGAAATTTAAATTATTTTATTCGAAGCTTATTTCGATACGATCGCGGAAAAAATTGTATAAGCATTTCGAACGTTAAGGGTAATACCGGTCTCCAGCAAAATTGGAGGCTTCGCTACGCTCAGCCTCCAAACATTGCTGTCGACCGGTAAACAACACTTACCGTTCTTGATACTTAATGTACTATAAATATAATTTCCCCCGATTTGAATAATCGAAATATTAATATCTCAAACAATGCCAACTGTACTTTTCATTTTCATTTATAAAATTGAAATTGTTAAAAAATATTGTTCGAATGAAGGATTTGACGTTACAAAGTACCCCTGTCAGATCAAAAATAAAAAAAATTGTCATTTAGACCAAGTTTTTTTTTTCTATGATTTAGACTTCGTTTCTGGATTTGTTGATGTTGCCATGGCAACTTTAAAAAACGCGCGTGTTTGAAAGTTCGATTTAAACAGGCTGAAGCGTGCTTTAAATAGGTAAAATGGTTCACCAATAAAAAAAAATATCTTTTTCCTACAACCACTATGCAAAACACGCTTTTCTACACAAATTTTTATACGCAAAACAGGCCTTTTCTCAATTCTTTTGATAACCGTTGTAAAAGTAATGCGAAAAGTACACGCTACGGCACTTTTCCGCACCGAAATGTCAAATAAAGCTACCTATGACCTGTCAACTTTTTTTGACAATTCAACTTAATTGA
Source organism: Galerucella calmariensis (assembly GCA_910591675.1). NCBI lineage: Eukaryota > Metazoa > Arthropoda > Insecta > Coleoptera > Chrysomelidae > Galerucella > Galerucella calmariensis. Next base: position 27,563 of record CAJUYG010003875.1, on the reverse strand, counting down.
ATTTCTTATATTGGTGTACAATTTTTAAATTTAAACTAAAAGTAAGTAAACTATTTCATTATTTATTTTAATTTATTAATCATTAAAACATCAAACTATTAAGCATTATTTTAGGAATCATGCACCAAGAAGAAAATAATTTATCTTTTGAGTTGTCCAATTCGGACGTTGAAAATACTCCTTCAGATATTATGGAAAAAGCTCGAGCTGCAACGGAAAATTTGTTACCTGAGGTTTCGAAAGAGAAATATCAAAAACAATATAGCAAATTTATGAACTGGAGAGAAATAAACAATATCAAATCATATTCAATGATAAGAAGCCTCATAAATATTAAAAATAATATAGATATTTCAAAGTATACAAAACTGAGAGCATATTTAAAAAAACAAAACGACAAAAGCAGTAACAGGAAAAAATCTCTTACATTGACATCTGCAGAAATCCACAAATTTTTAGAAGAAGCGCCAGATGATATCTATCTACTCGTCAAAGTATCCATATATCATTCCAAATAATGAAAAACAAGCATCAACATCTTCGCTGACAAACACCAATATTACAATTCATGAAAACGTATCCAAAAAAGATACACCAGGCATAACAATACAAAATTCATAATCAATTATGTATTAAAATGATTTTTCTATTTATTTTAAGTTCTTTATGTTCAATGTTTAAATAAAATAACCATATAAATTACTGTATTTCTTTCAATAATAAATGTGGTTGTAGAAATAATATTGTGTACAACTTGTACGCAAATCACTTTTCCCACTCGCTAGATTTGCACAAACTTCTGCGCTCGTGGGAAAAGTGACGCTTTGCGCACTAGTTGTACAAACTACTATTTTCTACGACCGTGCGTTTTAATCCACTTTCCCGCACGCATTTTGGCTTTGAAAGTGTCACTTTCCCGCACTGAGGGAAAGTAAAATCATGCAAATTTTGATCTTATTAGATAGTTTTTTACTTCGGAAGTTATAACTATTGTTACACTAGGTGAATAAATAGTCCATCAAATAAAATCTACATCTTTTCTAGCTTTTTGTTGCATTTTTAATTTTTTCGGAAAATATAAAATAATGAAGATTTTTTGATATAACTCTGTACATTCTTCAAAGTGGTGTCATAAATCAAGAAAATTATATATATAAATTAAGAAAAATATATCAGAAAAAATTCTTTCATCTACAAATGACTTAAAACCGTTGCCGTCACCTTCATCGTCATCTTTATGTGACCTTCAGCCGATGCCATCCTCATCAACGTCATCTACTCACCAGTTAACACCAAATAACTCCACTGGACCGGCAATTTTAAGTAATTTACAGAATGCAACAAATTGTGTTTCTAATATTAATATTTATAAAAATAATGATAGTTTTTGGTTAAAGTTTTCTATATGTAGGTATGTTGAAATAAAATAACTTTTGAAAAATTGGTTGGTATACTTTTTAGTATATACGGTCGTAGAAAAAATAATGTTCCTAACTCATGTGTAAAGTGTCTTTCCCGCCCTTGACCGCTTGCCCGAACTCCGCTCCGCGTCGTTCGGGTCAATTGCAGTCGCGTGCGGGAAAGTATCACTTTCCGCACTTGTTAGGAAAATAACTATTTTATATTTTCAAAAAAGTAAAAATGCAACAAAAAGCTTGAAAAGGTTTAAATTTTATTTGATAAACTATTTCGTAAATATTTATTCACTTGTTGTAGCAATAGTTATAACTTCCGAAGTAAGAAATTATCTAATAAGGTCAAAAATTGCATAATTTTACTTTCCCGCACTAGTGCGGGAAAGTGACACTTTCAAAACTAAAATGCGTGCGGGAAAATCGGTTAAAACGCACGGTTGTATAAAAATAGAATACAATAACATTCAATTATTAATTTCTAAGTGAGATCGGACCTGTTTGTCCATATTTCAAATTCACTGCATTCGCGGATTTTTCTGAACAAAGGTTCTTGTTAGTCAATTTTCTATGAGTATGAATAGACTTCATGTTTAATATTTTTTGCGTTCCAAAAATTACAAAACAAAATATCTAACTTACCATATTTACTATAAATGTGACATTGCTTACCTAGAACAAAAAAAATATATATAAATAAAATATATAAATATGAGTTGACAACTACAAAAATTATCATAGAGCAAAGATTTGGTACATATCCAAGGTATTAAACCCGTAGATTTTTTTCATATTGATTCAATAGTCAGGTCATTTAATAGGTTCGTTCCAACCTCAACCTACGATAAAACACCGTTCTGGATCGTTTTGGAATCGTTAGGAATTGATTTATACGCAGGCGCAAACTTTGCACCGTCCCAGAACTGATAGAGGCTGGAACAGGTTTAGGCGTCCTTTATTATCGTTTAGCGACCGTTTTGTTTATGTATTATTAATGGACAATAGACGAAAGAAAAGTACTATTAGATTCGTATAGCAATTATTCAAGAAAAGTGGGTACCTACTTTCGAAATAAAAAATCAAAAGATATTCTCATTTTTAATTCTTCATTGTGGTAAAAGAAACTCCATCATCCTCACTGGATTGTTCCAATAAAAATTCGCTATTTCCTTCGTCATCCATAGGTATTTCCTGGATCACAAATATTTAATTTAAGCTCATAACAATTTTCAAGGGAGGTTATTACTCTTTTTATAACGTTTTACCTCTTCAATAAATTGGTTAATACTTAATTTTTGATTTCCGATCACAATAGCTGAGTTGTGAACAAACACTTTATTAACGTCAATCTATAAAGCAACAATCTTTGAAAACAACAAAATACTTACTAGCAGCACATGTCAGTCCTCACAGTTCCTTCTTTCGATCGAGTATCGAAATTAACGAGAGCTTATTTTCCCGACATATTCCAATGTTACCAAATTTAGTAGTAACATAACAATATTGAAATAAATATGTAAATATCAGAAAATGAGAAATAAAAAACTAAAAAAAAACAAGGAAACCCAGGCCCAAACCCGGTTGATCAAAGTGTAACTATGTATAAAAATATCAGAAAATAAGAAAAAGAAAACTAAAAAAAAACCCAGGTCCTAACCGGATTTTGAACCTACGACCTCAGAGTTGTAAGCTCAATACCCTACACGGAAAAAAAATATATTATGTTATATCAACTAAATTTATTTAGTCACTTTTATTTGATTAACTCGATTAAATTTCATTAATATCAAATACTGAATGTATTCGTCCGAGGAAATATTAAAATTGCCGAAACAAAATGGAATTGTTAACAGAAATTCCCAACATCTTAGCTGACACTTTTGAAAGAAACTCGAATGATATCAATCTAAATCCCACCTTTCTGGAATACAAAAACTCAGTTGACTGAAACCTTGAAATAATAGAAGATAACTCTCACCTGAATCTTCCAATAACTTATCAAGAATTTGATTTTTGCCTGAAAAAATTGAAAAATACTGCCCCAGGCCCTGATGATATTCTATCGTCATTTTTGAAAAACCTTCCATACAAAGCTAAACAAATTCTTTTAGAGCTCTTCAATAACATATTTTTACAAGAACAATTCCCCAATCTTTGGCGTCTCTCAATAGTCATACCTATACCTAAACTAAACAAACCGAAGATCGACCCTACTTCATATCGCCCCATTTCACTCACATGTAATATGTGCAAGCTTCTAGAAAAAATTATCAACTATAGACTAACCTGGTATTTGGAAAATGAGAATATCCTTATACCCAATCAAAGCGGCTTCCGAAGAGGAAGAAGTACTACTGACAATCTAATAACACTAGAATCTGAAGTTCATGAGGCTTTCCTAATGGATAGCAGTATTTCTAGACTTGAATAAAGCTTTTGACACCACTTGGAGATATCATATCCTAAAGACACTCAAAGAATGGAATATTCAGGGCCACATATTATCATTCATAAAAAACTTTTTTTCATAATAGAACCTTTCAAGTTAGAGCAAATGGTCAAAAATCTTCGGTGAGACAACTTCAAAACGGAACACCCCAAGGATCCATTTCAAGTCCTACTTTATTCCTCGTAGCAATAAACAGTGTAGTTAAAGAAATACGCAAACCTGTAAAAGTAAATTTATATGCAGACGACCTAGTTATTTACATTAAAAGCAAAAACGTAATGTTGGCATCGCAAATTTTACAAACGTGCTTACATAGCTTAGAAAATTGGTCTTTGAAAACAGGATTTCAATTCTCACCTGAGAAAACACACTATATCGTCTTCAATAAAAAGAAATGCTTAAATAATTTAAACGTCCACCTAAACGAAAAGCCAATATCTAAAGTTGATGAAATAAATTTTTTGGGCCTCACTTTTGACTACAGGCTGAAATGGGAAACACACTTAGCAAATTTACATCGATCATGTCAACCAAGAATAAATTTACTCAAAATTCTATCAAACAGTACTTGGGGTTCAGACACTGCAACCTTGCTAGGTCTAAATAAATCATTAATAAGAAGCAAACTGGACTATGGAGCTATCTGCTATGAAACAGCCAATAAAACTTTGCTCAAAAAATTAAACTCAGTCCAATCCACTGCCATACGAGCATCACTAGGTGCTTTCAGAACCAGCCCCATAGGCAGCCTCCTAGCATTAGCAAATGAACCATCACTGCATATTCGCCGACAAATGCTCTCCCTAAACTACGTAGCTAGAATATCAGCAAACCTTTCCAACTTAGCATATTCCTCAACATTCAAAAATACCACCATAAATTTTCCTAGAAACAAACCCACAAAAAAGTTACCTTTCTACCAAAGAATCAGAAATATAAGTTACGACAATGAGAAATTTAAATACTCTCTAACATCAAAATTAAATATCCCTCCATGGATCATTCAAATACCGCATATAGAAACATCCCTAACATCCTATCAAAAACAGACCACCACTCCCATCCTGATACAAAATTCCTTCAACGTAATAGCATCGAAATTTTCCAAATTTTCTTTCATTTACACTGATGCTTCCAAAACAACCACCGGAAATGCTGCAGCTTACATATGTAAAGATACAAAATTTGCTATGCGACTGCCACAAAATTGTAGTATACAGTCTATTCGAGCCATGCGATTTACATAAGTGTGACAAGAAAAATATGAGAAAAACACTTGAAAGAGAGAGGAGAATAAGTGTGCGCAGTCAGCTGTTGCCAAATGTATTTATCTGTAAAAGTTATTCCCAATTTTTATCGGCAACAATGTTAAAAACCAATATAATTGTTAAATCGAAAGCAGTGTGAAGATTTTATTCATTGCAGATTGTAATTTGTCCACTTATTGAACTTTATTATTTTATTCTTATCTGTGTTGATCTCACTTATTTTTCAAAAGTCAATAATATTACCTATCTCGAATTTCTCCCAATAAATATGGCGTTATCCCGTATTAAAAGTTAAATGCAAAATAAGATAATTATTCCTCAGAAAGTACCATACATTTTAAACTGGCAACGCTGTTTTCATATCAGATTGGTAGCTGGAGTTGAAAACACGCCTAACGCTGACTTTGAACAGTTATTCTTCTCTCTCTTTCAAGTAGTTTTGATCATATTTTCCTTATCGTACTTGTGTAAATCGTATGGCTCGAATGGACTTTTCGCGATCTGTATATACTGGAGAGGCGTTTGCTATACTCCATGCCCTTAAAATGTGCAAAACAGCTAATGGAAGCAACTTTCTTATTATATCTGACTCATTAAGCACCCTAACAGATATGAAAAATGTATGTCCAACACACCCGATCCACGAACTTATTAAAAAGGAGCTTTACGGCCTGCGAGATAAAAACATCTCTTTTTTATGGGTACCATCACACATGGGAATAAGAGGAAACGAAGAAGTTGACACCTTAGCCCAAAAATCAACGTCTACAGATGATTTACCTCTCCTTACAAAATTTCCCCACACCGATCACAGATCCTCAATAAAAAAATACATTTACAAAAAATGGCAATCGATCTGGAAAGACACTGAAACTAAATTGAAACAAATAATACCCGAAATTGGAACCAAACTCCCACTGCCTTTGAAAAGAAGAGAACAAGTACTGGTAAACCGTTTGAGAATTGGACATACACGAATAACACATCAACATCACTTGACAAAAGAAGCTGCTCCTTTGTGTCATATATGTCAAACTCAACTCACAGTGAAGCATCTATTACTCGACTGCCCACTATATGAAAATCAAAGAAAACACCACAAGTTAGGAAACTCTTTAAAGTCAATTCTCTCCTCAACTGGAAACGAAGTGCTATCATATCTTAAAGACATAAACTTGACATCAAAAATTTAAATTGTGATATTATTAATATATACCACACTACATGTAAATGTCTCCCCTGCTAATAACTCGTAGTAGTTGATGCGGGGTTATGTATGTTTTCAAATAAAAAAAATAAAAAAATGGAATTGTCGACGTAAATCCTAGAAATTTCTTGAATCAAAAATGGACTTATCAAGTGAAGTATTTCCTAATTTATATCTTATATAGTCTGTACAGAAAGTACGAGGAGTAATAAACCCTAATTAAGTATGCAAAACCTTTAAAGGGAGCACCATGAAATTTTTGATAAATCTCTTACTTTAAATTACATTTCTTCCGTAAATCTAAAAACCAGGTAGATCGACCCCGTATTTGTTTCAGTTGTAGCAAAGTTTAGGGTTTCTTCATTGTTAAAGGATTAGCAGATAAGCAATAACGCAATGCAGTGGTGTGTATTTTGGGAAAAAAATACGTTTTAAATTATAATATAATAAAAAATGAAAATAAATAATTATTGGAATACATTTATTACTTACATTTTATTCTATATCTGACTCGGAAGAGGAAGAATCGTTGTTGACATTAATAATAATAGGGTCGATTAAATCATCACAAATATTGTCAATTTTCAACATATTTGCCTCTACTTTGATAACATGCTCGATACAGTTTGTCCAATTTTCCTTACTAACATGACTTACAGCACTCTCAAACAATTTCACAACATCGTTTATTTTAAAAGTAGTATTTTTTTCCAACTTCCCCCTTTACCTGAGCCTATATTAATTCTATGGGATTAAGTTCACAATGATAAGGGGGAAGTCGAAGAACTGATATACCACGAGAAGAAGCCATTTCTTCTACAATGTAGGTTTTGTATTTATTCTCGTTCATTTTTGCAATTCTGTAAAGTTCTTTCCTTAGTGGATCTTTTGGAAACTTAATATTTTTCGAAATAAGCCACTCCAAAAGCTCTGCTTTACGCCAACGACTTGTGGGCAATGCTTCTCGTAACCGTGAATGGTAACTTGCGTTGTCCATAACAATAACAGCCCCTTTTGGAATCAGATCCAACATTTGAACAAACCATTCCTCGAAGACATCCCCATTCATATCTTCGTGATAGTCCCCCGTGCGTTTTGAAATAAAAGTTAATAATCCACCATCAACAAAACCTTCAGAACTTCCAACATGGACAATGATAAGTCTTTTTCCTTTTCCAGATGGTGGCTGCAAACCTAACGACAAACCTTCCACGAATGCCTGCCTTCCGCTTTTAATGTTTTCATCTTGCCAAGATTTGGAAACTGTATATCCAGCATTTATACACACATATATACAAAAATATATAAAATAATTATTGTTACAGATTGGTTTGTTTTCTATTATGTATAAACTGTGTTGCCTTTCTTTATCAAACTTACTAAAATTTATGTACCTCTATCACTTTTTTTTTTATTCAAATTAGTACATCCGGTTACCTCTGACCTAAATCGTATATTCTTTAGCATAGCTGCAACTCATTCGTTCAATACAAAATGTACCTTACGGTATACCCTCTTAAAATATATTTTGGTACGTCTATGAAATCTAATTAAATGAATGATTTATTACTCCTCGTACTTTCTGTACAGACTATAATATTATCACTTATAATTGCACAAGTGGTTTGTATTTTATCGGGTAAATTTGGGTTGTTTAATGAGAAACTGTTTCCTAGCAATTTGACGAGAATAACTGTCAACTATTAAAAACACGACACCGAAGGTGGAGTGTTTTTAGGTTGACAGTTATTCGAGTCAAATTACTAAAGGAAACAGTTTAGAAAATTTGAACAACACAAATTTACCCGATATCAATACAAACCTCGAGTGTAATTCGGCAGGACAATTTAATGAATGAGAAATTTGGAAACATATCAATGCAAACTTTATTTATGAAACATTAAAAATAAACACATTTTAATTTTAATGTACAATCATAAAAAACGCAGTTATTGAAATTTATACTAGGAACAGTGGGATTACGAATGATCAACTCGAATCGAGTACGCCATTTTAAAACGATAATTGCATTTACGATACTATTACACATATCGAGTGGACTGTTCGCATCGAGTTTTCGTGATCGCACTACAGTGATATTGATGAACAAATGAATAAGTGAAAAAACCACTAGTGTATTTGTCAACAGTAAAAACACAAGAGCTTTTTTTATCGGATAAATTTCTCTTTGCAACGAAACAGTTTTGCCAATCACTAATTTTACGAGAAAAACTGACATAATAAAATCGAGACACCGAAGGTGGAGCGATTTTATATAATGTCAGTTTTTCGAGCAAATTTAGTGATTGGAAAAACTTTGAGTTAAAGAGAAATTTATCTGATAAAAGAAAAGCTCGAGTGTTTTTTGGCAAGATAAATTAACGACAGAATATATGGATGAACAACAAAAATAATTATCTTTATTAACTTGCGACTCATTGTCATTGTGTAAATGTGACGTCCGCTTACTAGATATTGAGGAAGAGGACTTTTTATCACGATAAAAAAGGATGCACCTTTTTTATCGATGTCAAAGTGACAATAACATTTCCAGGCATATGACATTTTAACATTGGAGTTAATTTATCGCTGTAAAAGTTAAAGCTAATTTTTGCCGCTGTCAAAGTGACAATTGCACTGTGGCATATGCGATTTTTTATACATGAATTAAATTGTCAATATTTCACGCCGTGTAGGGGAAGTGTTTTTTTCGTCCGATCAATGGTTTGTCCGTAGAAAATTCGGTAAACTAAGGTATGTGTTCCGCATCCGCGCGACTTTGCTGCACGGCGGAAAAAAATTTAAATATTCAATCAGAATTTTTTTTCAATCCTTGGTGAGAGTTAAGGTTGTAAATAATAAATAAAAGATGATACATTAGTTTTTACATATTTTTATAGGAAAAAGGTATGAAAAAAAATTATATCACAAAAATATATATTAATCATCTTTTAAATATTTTCACTGTATACATTTTGTTCGTTGAATATTAATCTTTATATTACATAAGTATCAAATTTTATTTTGGAAAGATAAAGAAGACTCCTATCCGAATCTATACAAATTGCTATTTTCTCTTATAATACAAAAAATCCTTGAATCCAAAAATGTATGTGAATTAATTAATTTTGTAATTATTATGTATTCTTGATCTTAGAAGTTTCCCCAACATTTCTACGCAAACCCCATTAAAATTACTCCAGTTTTATCAAAGTTACAGTATTTAATATAAATATATATTTTCTTGTAAATTCAAGATTCCTAAAATTTACAAAATAATGAAAAGTGCTGTATTTCGTAATTAGGAAAAATCAATTATCCTCAAATTTTATCTATGGAACCGACCTCCTAAATAACAGTTTCCATCCTTCGAAAAATTGTTTCAATACCACCTAATTGTATAATATATTTTTTATTGAGATACTTGGTTTTTTATTAGAATGAGCTATTTGCTAAAAATGATTATATGCTATGAGAAAAAAAAAAATGCCATCTTAGAGCCGACGCTTTCCTTTTCAAAACGCCGTATTACAATTATTTATATCTTCATTATAACTGTACAATAGTTTATAATGTACTCCGCCGCGCTTCAGAAAATAGAGTCGCGCGGATGTGGAATACATACTTAGTTTACCGAATTTTTTCCGGATAAACCATTGCTCGGACGAAAGAAACGCAAGAAACCTTTTTTGCTGCAAAACACTTCCCCTACACGGTGGTATTTTTTATTTTCCTCTACCTTCGTCCCAGCGCGAAATTTTGAAGAATTTCGAAAAAAAAAAAGGTTTTTTGATTTTTTCCTAATTTGGAAAATCGATAGACTGGTAAACTTTTTTTTATATTAATCTACATGCTTTAAGGTACTTATGAAAAAAAAGTCAGCCGTATTGCTAATTACTTGTAGTTGTTACCCCTATCGTCTGGCCTAGTAGTAAAATGAAGAAAATGGGGAAATAAATTAATAAAATATTTCAAATATTGAGAAATATCTCTTGTTGACATGATTAAAAATGTAAGTCGTAATAATACAGTTCATTTGTGAATGTCGATAGTACCTAATCGTGACGTCATTGATAACAGTAACCTATTTTAAAATATTTATTTGGATTGAAGAAAATAAGCGGATGTTGTGAAACTTCTTGTTTACAAATAATTCCATATCAATTACACGCATTCATTCAATAAAATCCTGTGTATATTATCATGGTGTACCTCCTAGTTCTTGTTACGTGTTACGTACATGATACGTTGAAAATTATTTATAAAAATGAACAAAAAAAACAGGATAACACTTGATTTAATTTAACAATAAAACTGATTATAACAGAATTAAAGTAGAAAATACATTAGAAATAAACAATAAACTGTGTAAAAGGAAATAACATAGCACAACGAGAATTACAACATTCAAAATAGGATGCAGACGTACCTTTCGTAGCGACAATGTGTCTTACGTCTTAGGTATGTACTTTGTTGTTTATGGTCAATTATTATTTATGAAAAGTGAATATTAATATTATTGCTATATTTATTTAAATAAAAAGGTAGAACGTGTCGCGGGACACACGGTAGGAACTTTAGTTCCTTTTAAGCAAAAATTATGTAATACATCTGACGTTATAAATAAACAATTTGCATATTCCTCGGTGGTTGAGTAGTAAGCACACCAGACTCTCACGCGGTAGACCCGGGTTCGATTCCCCGCGAGGAATTTTTTTTATTGTTAATTTTATTTTTAAATAATCATTCTGCTTGATATTAATAACGACAACAGGTAGACGTTTGAAATATTTAGCAGAATATACATTGTTATAGATAATGGTACGGTACCCTTCATGAGGGAGTCCGACTGGCAACATCTACTCATAACAGCATCGTATATTTAAAAAAGGAAACCGTAGCATTATACAAATTGGACATTCAAGAACTGTACGTTTACCACAAAATTAGTGGAAACATAAAATTGAATTGTTAAATTTTTAATTTGAAGTTATATTACAGTTTATAGAAATTTTTATTTTCTAGATTTTTTCCTAAGTGGGTCGTAGAAAAAATATGCTGCTCGACTCCTGTGGATGGTCCATATCGCACTTGAACGATTGAGCACTCCGCCTACGGAGTCGTGCTCCATCTTCGTCCTCGTGCGATATGGCCATCATATCCACACTAGTTGCACAAACTACAATTTCTTTCAAAATATGCCCTTTTACATTTAAAAACTACCTGCCAAATGTCAAATCAATTTATCCATCCACTTTAAAGTTATCGAATTAAAACATTCAAGTTTTCAAAATTTCAACACCCTGTATTTCGAAAAGTAGCTATACCCCTTAATCGCGCAAAAAAAATTATGGAAATTATAGTAAAAATTTATCCGAACAAATTCAAGTACATCACCAGCAATGCGAATACCAGCTTTGCATATAATTTTAATATAGCATGGGTGGTTCAGTGGTTAGAATGCTCGCATAGCACGCGGGCGGCCCGGGTTCGAATCCCGGCAGGAGCATATTTATTATTATGAATCGCTGCTTCGTAAACGAGAAAGAGACTAAGGAGGCACAAGCACGCAAGCAAGGCACATAACGAAGCAACGTAACATAACGTAGCGTAACGTAACGCGTAACGGTCAGATCTCTTGCGTCGCGACCCCTGGTCGCTCAAACATAACCTGGCGTAAAGAACTAAAGTTCCAATAAATTCAAGTGTTATACAGTTAATTGGAAATGTGACAAGTAATCCTATTGAAAGCTGGAGAAATTTGATACAGCATATTATTAAGGAAGAAGGTACAGGGTTATTCATTATAAATTACCCACCCCCTATCATCGTTATTATTAGTTTTAGAAAAAGTCTCACATAAAAGTTATATGGTTACAGCTGAATTTTCTCAAAAGTTCAGTAGCGCGTAAATTTAAGGGAATACAAAAAATAATAGTTCTTTTTTAAATGGGACACCCTGTATATTTTAACATTTTTGAAATGGTCTTTTTTTCTGATCATCAGTAATTGTCAATTTACATTAGGTTTGTACGTAGAGCAGTCAGAAACTATCTGAAACCGTCAGAGGCATGCGCATTAAAAAAAACGTTCGTAGAGACAGTTTGACAGTTGGTAAAATGTGATATAATAGTATATTACGTAACGTGTGTGGTAAGAAGCATTTTACGCACGAATGGAAAAGTTCCGTAATTCCGTGAGTGCGTAAAATGCTTTACAACACGAGTTACGTACTATACTTTACCTACGACCTACGTGTACTTGTTTTTTTCATAAGAAGCATAAGAAATAACAGTTACATAATTAGAGGTGCTTGGTAAACTCCATCTCTATTACTCTATTACAAAATTATTTACTTATTCTTTATTTTTTCAGATGTATGACAGTAATTCAAGTTCTTCTTCAAGTGATGAAGAACTTTTAGTTTACTTTTATCAAAGACATCACTATCGTGATGTCAAAATTTTCCACCCGTTCCTACAGCAAAAATTGCCAATCGATTTACAACGAATCACAAACGGAATGTCAGAATTTGAGAAATTTCCGATCAATTGGAAATTCTTTCTAGCAACGGTCGACCAAGCCTGGAACTCGATATTATCTGTATCTGTATCTGTAGAGTAGGGAGGGTGAGTGTGTAGGCTCACAGCACTTAGGCCACATGTGACCCATTGTACATCCTCCCGAGGAGTTGTCCTCCTAGGTCATTGTCCATCCTGTCCTTCTCAGGAAGGTGGACAGGTCACTGGGAAAATCTCCTTTATATCGGCAGGTGTAGGCCAAGACTCACCGAACACACGATATTATATCACTAGTGTCTTTTTTCCATTTAAGCTTACTTACAGAAATAAATGTAGATTTTCTACTCCTATACTATAAGTTATTAATTAAATGACAGTTTTCAGCTTCATAATGATACTCTTTATAACACTGGTTTTCATTATGAAACTGAAAAATAGACCAATAAAAATCTAGATTTTTAAATATCCAAGTAGGCAGACCCAATATTTTCTGTAGAATGTTTGACAGTTTCTAAGAGTTTCGTGTGTTTTATGACAGTAAAACAACTTATCGAAGAATACAAGTTAAAAGACGTACCTATCTGTAATAATTTTTCAATATTATTAATAAATTTCTTAAATATTGCATTAATGATATAAAGTAAGTTATTCATTGTCATTTTTTGTTCAAGATTTTATATTAAATGATAATAGTTATTTATGATATGAGTGTTAAAAGTGAGGTTTTATTTTG
>CAJUYG010003875.1:0-13873 GCA_910591675.1 Galerucella calmariensis | reverse complement strand
AAGAGTAGGATCGTCAACTCTGATGAACGGACCCGAACCTGCTGTGGACATCCCCAGATGCTGGGTGGTTGGAAGAACAACACAATAAACACTGGAAGAATACGACCAGTCAAATACATGGGAAGAAATTAATAAAAGAACCATCAGAAAAAGTAGCGAAAGAACTGCTCTCAATGAGCAGGAACAAACTACGCACCATAACGGGGCTACTTACGGGACACTTTCCCACAAAGGAGCACCTAAACAAAATAGGGCTGTACAACGGAGACCTTACATGCAGAAGATGCAAAAAGGATACCGAAACAGCTCTGCTTATACTATGCAACTGTGAATCGCTGGACCACAGAAGGCAGAAACTGTATGGCAGAACCCAAATGACTCCAGAAGACTTCTACAACCAACCAACAAAGAACCTGTATGAGCTAATACAGGGAACGGATTGGCTGAATAGGTTGTAGTCAGAACACTAGGAGTATCCACAATAAGCCCAGGAGGCTGAGGTGGTACCGGCGAAGGGACGGCTCCTGAGAAAAAAAAGTCCTCTTTATCGAAAGGAGACTTTAAAGTAGTTGTTGCCGTCGTTTGGTGCCCTAATGAATATTAAAGTGTCCTCTCCATAAAGTATATTTTAAGTAATTTTTAAAGTGTTGGTTAACCTGGAATTCATGGAGTTTGACATGAAATAGAAAGATCTGTCATATTTGGTTCGTTTTTCCGTTCATGTCTAAATAAATGAGGTTAAGTTTTGTTAAATGTTGTGGCGTTTGTATTATTTGCGAAAGCGATTTACTTGGGAAAAAATGGAAATTTCAAAAAATAATAAGAAAGTTCCCTTTTCAAATTTTTCTCGAGAAGAAGGAATGAAATTAATTCAAGAAATTGAAAAATTTAAGCATGCGTGACGTACAATATTTTTTTTAGACAGACACTTCGATATACATTCAATTCTTTATTTTACTTTTTATAACAAAGTGATTAACAAAACTAAAACCAGATAAAATAATAGGTTTGACATAAACGATAAATTAAAAATCAACGAACTGTCATCACTCGATAATATATCGAAACGTTGTTACCTTAGTAACGAAATCAAGGTAGATTGTATTATAAAAGAGCGATTGGAAAAATGAAAACAAAATGGACGTTAGGGACCGGCAAAAGCTTTTTTCTACGGCCGTGCGTTTAAACCCACTTTTCCGCACGCATTTTAGTTTTGAAAGTGTCACTTTCCCGCACTAGTGCAGGAAAGTAAAACTATGCAAATTTTTACCTTATTAGATAGTTTTTTACTTCGGAAGTTATAACTATTGTTACAACCGGTAAATAAATATTTACGAAATAGTCCATCAAATAAAATCTACATCTTACCTAGCTTTTTGTTGCATTTTTAATTTTTTGAAAATATTAAATAATGAAGATATTTTTATATAACCCTGTACATTCTTTGAAGTAGTGTCACAAAACAACTATCAAATCACCCAGGTTTGATGTAAAAAAATATATATAAAATGAAATTCTTTCATCTACAAATGACTTAAAACCGTTGCCATCACTTTCATCGTCATCTTGATGCCATCCTCATGGACGTCATCTACTTACCAGTTAACACCAAATAACTCCACTGGACCGGCAATTTTAGGTAATTTACCAAATGCAACAAATTGTGTTTTCAATATTAATATTTATAATAATAGTTTTTGGTTAAAGTTTTGTATATGTATTTTGAAATAAATAAATTTTGAAATATGGGTTGGTATACTTTTTAGTATATACGGTCGTAGAAAAAATAATGTTCGTAACTCATGCGTGAACTGTCTTTCCCGCACTTCTTGTTAGGAAAATAACTGTTTCCGGTCCCTGACTTTCATTTTCCGGTCTTGATCGCCAAAACGTTATTTTCTGGACGAAAAATTGTCCAGAAAGTGTATATTTTCTGGTCGGACTTGAATAAATTCATTTTCCAATTGCATCATTACTTGCACCATTGTGGGAACTATTGGAAGCTCGGAAAAATCTATCGGAAATCGTTACTCGAGGGATTTCGGGACTGCCGAACTCAATTCTGGCATTAGAATTACCCGGGGGTGCGCGGGGTTGAATTAGGGGAGGAGTGGCAGCGTGCATGAAAATCGCTCCAAGCTCGTAACTAGGGGGTTTTAGGGGATGCTGAATTCAATTCTGGCATTGGAATTATTCGGGGGCGCTCAGTGAAGCCTCTGCAGGGGTATCCGGAGGGTCAACACGAGAAAAACTTTACGATGATAACCATGCATTTTTCCGGAAAATCCTTGAGTAAATTTTTTATTGTTTTTTCACTCTAATTGTTTAAATAATGGAAACACAGTAAAATGTTTAATTCAAAAATTGTATCTAATACAATTAATATGATCTGAAAAGTTTTTCTGTAAATTGAGAAGCTCAAGAGATACATTTAATTCCAGTGGTAGTCAATTCGTGGTTACGTGAGAACGACCCGTGAGCCAAATTTATTAACCGCTCGACTTAAAAGTTGATAATTTTGAGTTTATAACTTTATGAAGAAATCGGTGCACACGAATTCCCGTCAGGTTCCTTAATGACCAATATAATATACATGAGTTTCCGTTTGACACTTGCAGGTATCTTAATCCCGCACTCGAATTTCCATCCAGTTTATTTAATCTGTTCTATAATTAGACTATGAGCCCATGGGAAAAAAGTGTCGCGATTTGAAACAGCAGCAAACCCATTCAGAACGATAGTGTATCATGCCACCATCGGTTCCAGCACTATGGCGTACATTTTCTCTTGTGCAGAAAAGCGCTTTGGGAAACTGAACATTTTATTTTTCAACTCCCAAAGGTGATTTCAAACTGTACGGCATTGGTTTCTCGGAAAAGAAACAATTTCCCACGGCTTTTCATGCATCTTTTTTTGTACGGCACTTCTGTCAAATCTTTATTTATATGTTGTATAATCTACAGAATCAAATGCCGTACAGTTTGAAATCACCTTTTTAGAGGGTAGAAAATAAGAGTTTTTGAAAATTTTTCGAACGATTATTTTTGAACGTCATAAGAGTCTGGACCGATCTCCTATGATTCTACTATCAAATGTTTAGTTTTCCACTGCGCTTTTCTGCACAAGAGAAAATGAACGCCATAGTTCTGGAACCGATGGTGCCATAAACTATCGTTCTGAATGGGTTTGCTGCTGTTTCAAATCGCGATACTTTTTTACCCATGGGCTCATAGTCTATCTATATAGTTTACTCTGGCGGGGTTAGGTTAGATTAGTACTGTTTGCACCGGTTGCAGTTATCTTTTGGCTTTAGTAACTCATGATTAACTTTAACCATTGATTAAAAGTGAAGTGTTTTGCACCATTTGTGGTTAAGGTACTGGTTAGTAAATTATTTGTTAGGTGTAAGTTGGTATCTTGACATTTAGGAATAATTTGAAAAACAGCCATTTTGTTGGTAATAGTGGTGTCAAATATGACAACTATTAGATATTTATATTTGTAAAATTACCCAAACAAAAGGTAGGAGTTTTCAAAATGAGTGGAAAGAGGAAAGATCAACAACCTTCTTTTTTCCAAGTGAGAAAATAATGTGCTAGAATTTAATAAGAAAGTACCTAAAAGCACATAATAGAATGCAAGGAAACAGTACGTGAACTCCGTAACAGAATAGAAAGGAAATTTCTTTCTATGCTAGGAACACAGAAAAGTCTGACCCACAAAACAGTCTAAAGGTTTTGTGGGTTAGACTGTTTTGTGTAGAAAGAAATTTCCTTTCTATTCTGTTACAGAGTTCACGTGCAGGTGCGTTAAGCTGGAAGGATAAGGGGCAGGCCTGGACAAAGATTGAGGGGGAGTTTAATGCTCAATCAGATAGTTACAGATCTGTAGATGTTTTAAAACGATTTTACACAAATAAAAAGAAAGGAATCTTTTTCTAAAAGTTGTTGCTTAAAAGTAATTTTCCCTCTGATATCTTCCAAGATTTCCAGGTCATCTTCATCTTCTTCAAAATCCATTAAATCCATATTTTTTTGAAATAGGAATTTATCTGCAAATTCGCCAAGTACTTCAGTTGATTGTCATATTGACATAACTTTAATTAATAATTATATATCTTAAACCCTACATTATCTGTGGATTAGATTTAACTATTAATTATAGCATTAACTTAAGAATAAATGTCATGGTGCAAAGAACATTTTAATTTAACTAGTTATTAAAACTTAACCACAACTCAACTAAAACCGGTGGAAATGGCTGTTAGGTGTCTTATTATTCCTGAAATAAATATATAAATACCTATAACCATTTAATCAATTTTATATTTCCTTAATCTCCTTAATTTTGTGTTTATCTTGTTGCGCGCAATTCGGCTTCTAATTTTGGTGTTCTTACTCGTATTCAGGTAGAAAATGACCGCTGCGCGCAACTCATCCCAACCCAAATAAACACCTTTGAAACAGGTTAGTTTTCACCCTGACGGGAACTCGAGTGACAGCTTAGCGTAATTATGACACAAGTAGAATGGTTATCCTGCTGGAATTCGTGTGCGTCCGAAGAAATAAATAAACACATGTAAAATGTAGAGAAAGATCTGAACTTTTTGATAGAAATACTTCCAAATTTGGAAAACGATATTTCTTGTGTGTATGATATTCAAAAAATTTGTGAACTTTATAATGAACCTATTTAGGGAAATTTGGTATATTTTAAAAACTAATGCAGATACAAGAAACATGTTGAGACAAATTTTGTAGATAAATGTATTAGCTACAATTTTTAATTTAAACATTTTTCTGTATTTTCATGTTTTAAACAATCAGAGTGAAAAAACAAAACAAAAAAATTCACTCAACGATTTTCCGGAAAATTGGATGCCTATAGCAACGTAAAGTTTTTCTCATGTTAATCACAACCCTCTTAAATACTCAATTCAATATTTTGTGTACTTTGACTAGGCTAATACGCTAATAGGTCTATTACAAGTACATTTAAAACTCAGAATTTAATTAAGGGCACAGTATTGCGCGGAAATAAAAAATCGATCCGATCCTGAACATATATGTAAGTAGGTACCTACTTTAAAATTTTTGTATATGTTTATTTTTAAGCGGCACAGATCGTATTGATCTCTATTGATAGGATAATACGGAACAGAAACCGTGTAGGCAGGTACTTTAAGGTATGATGGCGGCAGTTCTTAAAAAGTTAAAAGAACAAGAAACCACAGGCGATTCGTTATTATTCATGTACACATCAAAAGCGCATTTATACGAGTCGTTATACCAAAACATGTTACATACTTTACTAACAAGATTTCCACTATAATTATCAGTAGTTTCAATGATGATCATACTTAAGTCAATTTTCGATCACGGTTATTTGAAATTGTTGTAAGTGAAAATGGAGCTGGAATTTTCTACAGATGTTGGATTTAATTTTTCAGTTTCCTTCTGTACTTTGATTCATTTATAGTTTGGCAAGTTTATCTGAAGCTACGAGGTATCGGTAAGAAGCGAGGAAGCATGGCGCATATTTGTCATAAACATACAAATGGCGTACGGTACCTATTTTACCAAGTAAAATTGAAAATACAAAGGTTACTGACAATACCAACGCCACTGGATAAATCAATATCAGTCAATTGACGAAGTGAAAGAGAAGAACTCAAGCACGCGCTTGTCAATAAGAAGTCAGCTTTCGATAAAAATCACCAATTATTAGTCCGGGGAAGTAAGGATATACAGTGGAAAATATTTCCATCAGGGATTTTAATTTTTTACGAGAGTATATGTAGTGTAGACTACTGTCCTAGATTTGTGAGAAGATTCCGCTCGAGCTTACGATGCAGCTTGCAAGCAGAGCTTGGAGCACGTGAAATGCCACAGTTTTTCGTCCAAACCTTTTTAGATTTTATTGTACAAAAAAATTGTGGGCATCTAAATTGTAGGTAATCATATACCCTATAAGATGACGTTATGCAGTATTTGAAAAAAAAATTCTCAGCAAATAATTTTCGAAAAATTGAAAAAAAATTTGCAAAATGGTTTTTTAAGCGACAAACATAATTAGAATATCAATATCGACTTTCTAATATATGAAAATATAGTAGTCTGGCACCTGAAAACGTTGATGTTTTCAGATTTCGGAAATTCAAAATGGCGGCCCTACAAAATTTCAATATATTTTTTTTCGATCTTGTCTCATTTCATGAGCATCAACGCTATCGATACGCGGTTTACTGCAATCGATGGATAATAAGTTGTAGTTTTATAAACAATAACAATTTTTTTTCCATTTTTTTAAATTATTTTTTACGTTTAAATGGGAAAAAAAATTTCTCTCCGTCTTTCTCAAATTTGACAATGAAAAATATGATTAATGGATTAATTAATATTTTGAAAATGTTTGTCTCCAAAAACCACGTGCATATTTTGAAAAAAATAATTTTTAGATTCGATCATTAGAAGCGGAGAAAACAGTGTTCAAAGTTCAATAGCCACTGACAAAATGATATAAAAAATTTCGTGTTTCTGATGGACTCGTTGAATTGTTCAATAAAAACTCTAAATACTCTTATTTTTTTATTTACGTAATCTCAATGAATGAATAAAAATTCAACAGCTGACTCAAAGTGTGAACCGAGGAAGGCAGTAGCGGCAGTGTGTATTAATTAAATGTCGTGCGCGGTTGAACGAAGTTTTCTAGTTCTCATTCGGTTTCATAGGAGTTAAGAATCTTATTACAGTTTTTTCTGAATTAATATTATAATATTGGTATAAAATGTTTATAATAAGATTATAATAATTCAACATTTATTATTATGAGTTAATTTATTGTATAAATATTACAATTCTGCCGTTCAAAGCTAAGCCCCCGTATTTGAAAAAAAAAACGAAAAATGAGATATTGTGTCTGGTATAATAAAAATATCAAAAACTTGGATCTTTTCTATGCTATAACCTCGTATTTTGCTCAAAAACGCTCTAAAAAACGATCCTTTTTTTACCCGTATTTGCAAAAAATACCTCAAATGCTAAGAAACGTATTTTTGTTTTATTTTTTTGTTTTACTATTTTTTTGTTTTACTATAGGATAAACACGTACTTGCAATCAAATACGTAGATTTTCTTTAGTAAAATTCAAATACGGGTATTACGCGTAGCGTCTACAATATTTCGGGCGTGTTCATACGTGTTTCTTTCTAATTGTCTTAGTGTGCCAATAATATCTAGTCAGAAAGAAGGGTCAATGTTGAAAAAATGGAACTTGAAGAACTGTGGAAAAATTTGTATTTTGTAGCTAAAGTTAAAAAAGAAACTCCAAATCTGTACATTTCTAAAATTACTGAAAAATTAATTAAATGTAATGAGTATGAGTTATATTTTGGAAGAAATAATAATGATGATAATAATAATAATAATGAGAAAACTCGATTTTTTGAAAGAAAAAATATATTTTGGACATTTCAGACCCATCACAACCTAACCTAACCAAATCACAACCTAACGGGTTTGGAAAAAGTAAAGTGGAAAACATCCTAAAAAATCTTGGTGATATAATACCAGGAAATAGAGAAAGTTTTGGCTGGGACTGAAAAAATATGTTTTAATATAAAACAATGTTAAGATGTTTCTATTTCAACTTGATTATTAGGTATTATTGCCGCATATTTGTGTATAATATTAAAATAAAACTGTATAGCTGCTTTACTGTAATTGTATTGCAAAAAATTGGTCGTTTCCTTAGGAATATCCTGGCATTTCTACCTTTTCTCCTAGTACATATCCCAATTAATATAGCTGCAATCACCGTATTATCAAAATACCGGTATTGTCCCTAGTATATAAGGCCTCATTTTTTACAAATGATATTCACCGTATGGGTTTTTATTTTATGAAAGTGATAAAATATGAAGGTTTGCACATAAAAAAATGAATTTACTTATCCATTTCTTCTACTGTAATACAGGTGCTATAATTTGAAGCCATTAGGTGAAGCTATATTATACATTGAAGTTTAATTGTTATTTTACGCCATTTTTAATATTTTGCAAATACGGGGGTTTAGCTTTGTATGGCAGAATTATTCACGAATGTTTCAAAATCTACTGCTATTTACATTTAAATTACAATATTTTTATACATAAATATACATTCAAATACTTTGAACGGTTCGCGCTCTTTTCGGTCGCAGTCGAGGTTGCTCTATATCTTCTCCGTTATTCTCATCGCATGAAATATTTACAATATCGCTAGTATCAATTGCAAGTTCACATTCAACTCATAACAAAGCTATGCTCACTACTAAAACTGATGTTATCGTCATCATCATCATCATCATCATCATTCAATTAATTACTTTCCATTTCTTTATTAGTACAACTCTTACCCTCGCAGCCTTTACATAAAATCGTACAAGAAATCCCAACTTTTTTACATCCTCTCCTCGCAATTAGAACATCCAGTGGTGCAAGCACATGAAATAATTGACATTAATTCTCTAGGAATCAGTTCTACATCTGCAGTTTCTGACAACAGCACGTAATTTGCAATGAACTTCCATCCCCAGGTCTGTAGCTTTTATTCTATCAACAATTGTTTTGTCTTCATCCCTCTGTCAAAGTTGATAGAACACTCTAAAATAATGAAGTTTCATTGCTGCCCTAGTCGGTGGTTAAATAGTCAAACTAAAAGTCTTCTTAGCAGACGATTTTTGGAAACACGTAAATCTCAAACCGTTCAAAGTTTCGCTTTCGTTTGGTTTTTCTTGATAAGCATATTTTACAAATTCAATACCATATTTCTCCACATCAACTTTATTTGCTGTTTGATCATAAAATATTATCTCAAGAGTATTTTGAAGCTCTGTGTTCTCCCTAATAATTTTCACGAATAATTGTAATATTTATACAATAAATTAACTCATAATAATAAAATGTTAAATTTCTGGCACTTATTATAATCATTTTATACCCAATATCATAATAATAATAATTGAGGAAAAAATAATAAGATAACTCCTATGAAACCGAATGAGAACTAGAAAACTTCGTTCAACCGCGCATGACATTTAATTCATACACCCTGCCGCTGCTGCCTTCCTCGGTTCACACTTTGACTCAGCTGTTGAATTTTTATTCATTCATTGAGATTACGTAAATAAAAAATAAGAGTATTTAGAGTTTTTATTGAACAATTCAACGAGTCGATCAGAAACACGAAATTTTCAATATCATTTTGTCAGTGGCTATTGAACTTTGAACGCTGTTTTCTCCGCTTCTAATGATCGAATCTAAAATTTTTTTCTTCCAAAATACGTGGTTTTTGGAGACAAACATTTTCAAAATATTAATGAATCCATTAATCAAATTTTTCATTGTCCCAGCGAAACTCCCTTGCTTCCTCTGTAAGTCGTGTCAAGGGTTTAGCGATATCTGCAAACTTCTTTATAAATCGCCTGTAGTATGTACAGAGTCCAAGGAGCTTCTAACTTGGTGCTTGTCGGTGGGTCTTGGCCACTTTCGTACGGTAGCAGCTTTTTTTTCGTCTACAGCTACGCCATCCTTGCTGACTACATGGCCTAAATAATTGACTTTGTTTTGAAATAGTTGACATTTCTTGGGGTTGAGCATCAGTTGGGCAGCCTGCAACCTTTTGAAGACACCTTCCAAATTCTTTCGATGTTCTTCGAATGTCCTTCCCAAGACTATGATGTCATCAAGGTACACTAAGCATGTCTTCCAGGACAACCCTCGCAATACGTTTTCCATCAGTCTTTCGAACGTTGCGGGGGCATTGCACAGCCCAAATGGCATAACGGTGAAATGCCATAGTCCAGATCCGGTGGTAAACGCTGTCTTTTCTTTATCGGCTGGATCCATTTCTACCTGCCAATATCCAGACTTCAGGTCCAAGGTAGAAAACAATTTGCTACCGGCCAGCGTATCCAGAGTATCGTCGATTCTCGGTAGAGGATAGCTATCTTTCTTTGTAACATTGTTCAATTGCCGGTAGTCCACGCAAAACCTCGTGGTTCCATCCTTCTTCTTTACCAGAACTACCGGAGAGACCCAAGGGCTGGTAGAAGGTTCTATTACCTTGTCCTCTTCCATCTCGCGAACAATTCTCTCCGCTTCCTCTCTTTTGGCCTGTGGTAGCCGTCGAGCCGATTGTCTTATCGGTTTAGCGTCGCCGGTGTTAATTTTGTGTTTGACAGCAGATGTTCTTCCTGTCTTTCCTCCTTTTGGTACAAAAAGAGATCGGTATTGTAGCAAGAGTTCTCTGATTTTTTTCTTCTCTTGCAGGCTAAGGGATTGTCCAGCCACTGCTATCATTTGTTCAAATTTATTGTTGGCATCATTGGAAGTTGTTGTTTGATGAATTATTGACGTCACTGGTACGCAAGTTCCAATTTTGGTCTCCTTCTTTATAGTTATGGGATGGTCATTTACATTTATAATGCGTACAGGTATTTCTTCGGCAGCCATGACTAACCCTTTTCCTATCAGGATTCCTCGACCAACCTCTTTATCATGATTCCATGGTTCCATCATGACCGGTGTTCCTTCTTCGACGGTTCCTTGTAGCCTTGCCACAGTGAAAAATTCACTCCTTGCGGGTACAACTGTATCCTCCTGTACGGCTACCTCAACAGTCTTATCCTCGTGTGGGTGAAGGAATACTTCCTCAGAACCTACTCTAATCACTCGGTTCTTGAAATCCAGCTGGAAGCCATGTAGGTTCATAATGTCCATTCCGAGTATTATGTCCTCTTCGATATCAGCGACAACGACAGTGTGGGTGAACTTCTCTGCGCCAATTCCCAATTGCACCGGTAGTTCTCCATGGACATTGGCGCTTTCACCTGTGGCAGTCCTGAGTCGCAGTCTCGTCGGTAAAAGTCTTTTCCGGGTGTTGACAGTCTCGGGGCGAATAATAGTCCTCGTTGCTCCAGTGTCCACCAATAGTGTATACTTCCTACCATTAACTTCACCATCCACGTATACACTATCATCGCGACATTTCAGAGAGGCTATTAGAATGAGAGGGTCTTTGGAAGGTCTTCGGGTCGAAGCTGCCCTCTGAAGGTCGACCCTTCCTAGTTTTCCTGCTGGGCGTCTTTGTTTGTAGCAGTTCCCGGTCGCTTACACGAACTGCGTACATGTCCCATTTCTCCACAATTCCAGCATCTCACAGCTTTCGATTTTCCATTTGAGATGCTTTTCATCATGTTGACGATCTGGTCAAGCTTGTTCTCCACTTCTTCGTCTGCTACAACCCTCACCTTGCCGTATACTCCGGAAGCCTGTGTAGCTGCTTCGTACTCCAAGGCTGCAGAGAGTACGTCGACCAGTGTCTTGTGCCGAGCCAAGCGTAGAGTTCTCTGCATTTCATGGTCACGAACTCCGTCGATGAATGTCTGTACCCCTAAACATTCCATGACATTCTCTGGTGCCGATGGATAGGCAAACCGCACCAACCTCGCAATGTCTGCTTCGAATTCTTGCAGAGTTTCGTCGCGTTTCTGTTTGCGGTTTTTCAGCTGCGACTGGTACAGATGCTCCAAGTGTTCCAGGCCATATCTCATGTTCAATCGCTTTTTGAGTTGTTCAAAATCTTCGGTCTCTTCCACTGGAATGGTCTGGAGGATATCCATGGCGTCTCCTCTAAGGGCAAGAGTTAAATTCAACGCTTTTTCTTTCTCACTCCAGTTGTTTGCCTTTGATGCCGCCTCGAATTGCTTAAGATAGTTCGGCCATGACGTTTTACCATCGAATGTTGGTAGTTTCACTCGGCTGTTAATATCGTTTTCCCTTTTCGGTTTCAACTCTACTTTCTCTGCCAGTTCGTCGTTGTTCGGGGCTTGCCTAGTTGTAATATCCGGGTTATTACTCGTCTTCCTTTCGATTTCTTTGATTTTTTGTTTCATTTCCTGCTCCATTCTTTTAATCTTTTCTTCCACGGCAGAAATATCAGTCTTCATAGATGTCATTTCATTTTTCATGTCCGTCATTTTATTTTCTATGTCCACCGAAAGTTTACTTTCCATGGACGAAATTTCGTTTTTTATATCAGACATTTTGTTTTCCATCGAAGACATTCTATTTTCGACTTCAGCGGCAATGTCCTTTTTCATTGACAAAATATCTGCCGAAATATCGTTCTTCATGGTAGAAATCTTTTCGTCCATGGAAGAGATGTTAGCAGAAATATCGTCCTTCATGGAAGAAATCTTCTCGTCCATATTAGCAGAAATTGACGAGATTAGCGTGGAGGACTCGTCATTGAATAAGAATGTTTCTGGATCCAAGTCTTCACTTTCCAGTGCTATTTTCAGTCTTTCAACCAATTCACTTTTCTTTCCGGACGTTTCCAACTCGCGATTTTCTAATTCTGCTTTTAGTTCCGTCACTTTCAGGTCACATAGTCTCTTAGCCATTTTTACGTAATTATTTATTTATATTATCCCACTTCTGACACCAATGTAACGTTTATTCTAATTTATATTTACAAGTTAATTTATATCTACAGATTTATATTCATATACGGTCCTTATTTACTAATTTATGTACTACACTAAACACACACTAACTATAATTTATATGAGAGTAACTTTATAAACACTTTATCGAGGCGCGATTGCTTTCTTTCAGTATCAACACTAACTGACTAACTAACCCCGCTGCGATGCTCGTCGCCTATTTATATTCACACGTATGTTTTTCTAGTAACATCTCGAACTCGAAGTTTTGGTGGATGCGCCGGGTTTTTCTAGATGTTACGTGTTCTAGATCATTCTTGAAAATACGGCGGAGGAGCCATAGTCGTCTCATATGGGAATTTCACTGGGGGCACTAATTGAGCACATTAATGCAGCAGCTCGCGTAACATTATTGTTCATAAAACTACAACTTATTATCTATCGATTGCAGCAAACCGCGTATCGATAGCGTTGATGTTCATGAAATGAGACAAGATCAAAAAAAAAATATATATTGAAATTTTGTAGGGCCGCCATTTTGAATTTTCGAAATCTGAAAACATCAACGTTTTCTGGTGCCATACTACAATATTTTCACATATTAGATAGTCGTTATTGTTATTCTAATTATGTTTGTCATTTAAACAAACATTTTGCAAATTTTTTTTCAATTTTTCGAAAATTAAGGGCTGAAAATTTTTTTTTTCAAATATTGCATAACTTCATCTTATAGGGTATAAAATTACCTACAATTTTGATGCCTACAATTGTTTTGTACAATAAAATCTAAAAAAGTTATGGACGAAACACTGTGGCATTTCACGTGCTCTAATATATGCTTGCAAGCTGCATCGTAAGCTCGAGCGGAATCTTCTCACAAATCTAAGAAAGTAGTCTATAATACAAATACTTTCGTTTAAAAAAGTAAAATCTCTGGTGGAAATCTTTTTCGTTTAACCACAACTTTCGGACTAACTTTCCCGGACTATATGTAGTTCGGAGGGTGTGGTCATTATGGTTTTCGCACAACGCTGCCAGAGCTTGAAGAAGCCCATAACAAATTTGGGAAAGTGCTCATCTTTTAATATTCATAAATTGGAAAAATAATGTTGATAGAAAAAATCCAAAGAAAGAAGCACATTGAAGAATTAACGTTTAATAATATTGTTAATATTGTTGATAATAGAAAGTCCATTTTCTAATTATTATCACTACATACTTAGCAGTTTAGCTTTTTCATAGTTAAACGTGGCAATACCTAAAGTTTTCGACTGCATTCCTTTCACGGCTTCAGATAAACTTGCCAAATAGTCGCGTCATTCTACGCGAAAAAAGGCCTTAAAAAATTTTTTTCGGGCAGCACCGATCGGAATGCGGTTTTCGGCAT